>SJOL01006176.1:330826-348342 GCA_004794785.1 Opisthorchis felineus
GAACGTATTCATCACGAAGTAACCAAAAGAACAACGACAGTCAGAAGTCTACACAAGGGACAGCATACACAATCCGACCCAAGCTACCACAGCAATCACCCGTATTGTCACAAGCAAAGCTGCATCCTGACCTTTTTAAGCAATCTGACACGCACCGCATCACTAGGCATTCACACTCAAAAGAACTGCGTTCACAGGGCTATTCATAGAAATGGACAGTCCATAAATTTTATCTGGCGGACTCTCATAGAGTCAAGTCCAGCAAACCCAACACCACAAGGAGAAACCAAATGGATAGGACTTGCATATATCGAGCATATGTCGAGAATGACCGCACTGATGCTACAACACTACAACATGATATCCCACAAACCTGAAAGCACCCTGTGCAGCACTCTATCAAGCCCGAAGGGACGACAGCGCTAAATGTTACATACGGCAGTGCATATTAGGTGCTGCTCACAGATTGCATTTTGTCGACAATGGTGATGATGATTGGGCTGAACATAGTTGACGAAAGCCTGGTCGCACACATACCTTTTTTTAGGGAATATCTTCACCATTAGCCCGCCATGTTCAAGGATGTGAAAACCGATACTGCCAGTTGATTTTATGACAGCACATTCGACAACTGCATTCCATAAAAGCGACCGAAAACTTCAAGCCTAAAATATGTTTATTCCATAGTGGGGGTTATATAATTTTTACAGCTTGTGCGGTACATATGAAAAATGGATAGTTTTGACCGAATTTAATTAGGTGAATAAATCACACAGCGACGCACCTCATCGAAATTGTTTGACACTAATGAAATGCATTTTTCAAAGCATCGGGTGTCCGGAGAGTGGGAATGTTCACAAAATTTGTGAACGTTGTGTGCGCACCATCGGGTGAAGCAACTGAACGTACCACATGTTTCACAAGACGGCGGGATAAACAAATAACGTGTCATATTTTCACGTACACCAAACATTTGAATGCAGATAGCCCTAAAACTTTAACTCAGCAGATTTAAGCCGACAGCTAACAGCTATTTTGCACGTCAATATATCTAAATGTTCTTTTTAACTTTGGACGCAAACGCAGCTGCCTGTAAGTTTGTACATTTTAAATGGTTAATCCAAGCATTTATTACGAGCAATGCCACAGAAATCTTGGGATTTATGGTGCTTTCAGGCCGCAACACCTACTAGCCACTTTTCACTACAGTGATTCCTCAAAACTAGTGTTTCTTCATAACAACACTATTCCAAGGCAAGCACTTAGGGTAAATCCAAAAAAAACATGTCCAAATTAAATATCCCTGGAGACCAGCAACATCGACATTCATCGCAGTTATTTTTCAAAATACTGGGTGTTATATTTCCCACCGGTGATTTCAGAATGAGGGCATGGAAACCATTAAGAACAACCAAGTTTTTCCGATTACCGACAGTCAGTCTCTTGTTTTTCAAAGATGAGAGGTTATCCCCTGCATCATCACCATGCAGCAAATCTAATTATCATATAATTAACAAATTATGTGTAAACCAAATTTGGTGTGATTGATTTTGGCATATTGCGCTACCCAATGTTTCGTCTAGGTTCCCATTATTTTATGCAAAAATCTTCATGAATTCGAGAGCGTGGAAGCAAAGGGTGCAGTAAATGACAACGTCACAGGTAGGTGAAGGCAAAAAAACTGCCTGCTGCCCGTTGGGTTATTGTTCCGACGAAGAAAGGATGTGTCGTAAGTTGGACACTAGGAATTCAGCTGATAATAAACGGTAATTTGACACTAACTCAGCGGTGAATGACAATTATTTGATGTCTCTTCAACAAAGGCATTTTTTGTCATTGTATTGATCTAGTAAGCGTGCATATTTTACCATTATTTCGTTGTGAGCATTTCGTAAAATTTGGGCATATTTTCACCGCTCGTTTTATTTTAAACGTTTGTCATGCAAACTCTATTGACGTTATAACGGTAAAGCTCCCACAGAAACCAGTGAGTCAGCTTCGCTTTGCATGCTGTTCTGCCGATATCGTGTTATTAAATTAAACATTATCATCAATCTATCGATAATGCTACCTGAAGCGCTCGCTTATGCCAATATGGAAGGCGTTTTCACACAACAGAACATTTCAGGGGTTCCGAATATCTTTCAACGATTTATTCTGATGAATATATTATAAAACTTTACCTGACACACCACTTTGGAAATGCAAATCAATTAGAAACATAAACAAGCCTAAAATAGCGATATCGTGGGTAAAATTAATGACTTAAAATTATTGTGGATTGAGCTTTGCCGACAAAGCTTTCCACTAGAAAGAAGTTACCTTCTTCTTTCGTGGTTAAGTTGGCTGTCCATTTTTATTTCGACATGAAATGCGTGGGTGTCAAACAAACAGACATACAAGGACGAAGTTTCGACTTCAAATGTACCTGTCACTATCATTGCGTACGACCTAAACGGTTTTTCTGAAAATGTTTAAGTTCATAGGTCTTGTAGAGAGTCCTTACAAACCCACCGCCTTCTAACTGTATTTCCCGCATTTCCCCCTAAACATTCAGCAAGTGCAGCTGTCAGAGGTGAGAGGTTCGGCGCGATAACATTCGCTGATTTGTTTTGGTTCCTCTATATGCCTACAGATTTTCATGCATGAAAATCACAATAGATGATTGCATCCATATCAAGGGTGATGACAATACAGTAGGGCGCAACCTTCTGAGCATATGCAAACAGACAGTATACGCTTGAGCGGGAAAACCATTATGTAATGGCGCAGCATTTTGGATGTGTGAATAGCGGTATGCGCGTTGTCATTTCTTGCATGTTTTTATCGCCGCGACTGTCGCTTCTCCCGTTGTAACGTGCAATATTTTCAACCACGTGCGATGATTATCCACAGGGGAATCAGGTCCGCGCGTCATGCACAGTTAAGATGTATCTCCATTTGAGCCCTAATTTTGCGATTGCGTCGCAATTCGTACGATGATGCGTAATCGAATTATAACGGATTTTAACGTTGTTCTGCTGGTCTTCCACTTTGTCGGTAGGGGCAATTTATTGAAACTGATATCCTCCAGGGCAAATTCATAGTTTTCACACACGCCAACTACAAGCCTGACACACCAACGCAGTGCCTGTTTTTTGATTGGAATTACGGTTGGTAACTGCATATTTGAGGGAAAGGGGTGCAGTATTGAACAAAAAGTTAAAGGCCATGTGCTGCACAAAAATTAAGCTTCATTTTGTAAGTGTGTACATTACTCCGGGCAGAATAATTGGCGTATTCTGGGAAGCCAAGTTGTTCAGCCTATGCTCCACTCAAAGTGCCCTGTCGAGAGATTAAACATTGTATACAACTGGGATTATTTTCAAGCAAGCAAGATATTTAATGGTTCTGCTGACGGTCTGGGCAAGCAGTTTGTTTTAGACATAAACGTATTTGGCAGGTTAACACACGGTTTGACAGTGATAATGTTATTCATGAGTACACAGCAAAAGTGTTCTGGACGTTACATCAGTTCATCTAGCGCCCCAGTTGGCTCTCCCATTCAAACCCTGCGTGCATTTTCCTATGGTGTGCCTGCACACGTCGTCAGAGACGAGCAAGTGAAGTGTTGGAAAAAATGAAACCATTCACTTAAATTAACACAATCATCACGTGGATATTTATGGAACATTGCGGGGCTTTCAGATTTCAAAAGCAGAAAATTTTCGAACGGGATCTGTGATTTTGTATTGCGCCTACTAATACGGCGAACTCACGGAATAATTCCAGCTCGGAGAACAGACGACCTCAAAATTCATAGGATGAGCGATAATGCCGCAGTAGCCTTCGACATTTAATCGTGCAGTAAAAGGCTGCATTCTCCGAATCCGATAGTTAAGTTGATTGCAATATTTTCAAGTGTCTATAATGCCGTATGGAATCAAGCATACCGTTAATGGAATCGACGTTCAGCCAATAATGCTTTCTTTTGTTTTTATATCAGCTCAACCACGGATTACTCAAAAGATCGCCCTTTGGTGCTACTTGCTCATGGCTTTCAAGTAAACGTCAACATTGTGATTTTTCCAAACGATTTAATACAGTTGAAGCTCCGTAGAAATTTTGCTGTTGGTTTATTGTTTCTCTGAAATGAGTGCCCGTTCAACGAGATTAGTATGGCAGCAAAAGTCCTGCCGAGTTAAACAGGCACCTCAGAATGGATCAGTTTGAACGAATGCGCTCAATACTGTACCCGCTTACCATCGAATGCAATTTTGAAAAACAACAACGTTTAGCCCCATGAGGAAGAATCTGTTGTTTTTCACAATGCAGTTTTTTCTGGAATGATTTACTAATGATGGTGAATAATCCACCCTAAAATCGTTTGCTTACGGATTGGACATTTTTGTAAGCATCCGTGCTTCAGTGTTTCTTACGTAAACTCTATTACTTAAGTTGTTTCTCTCCAGGTTGCTATTGTGCACCAACACGTTTCCTCTGAAGTTGACTGCAGTCAGTATAATCTCGGATAGTTTCTCCATACTAAGTCAATATGGTCTGATGCACGCTCCTGTTTGTTTCATTTGCAGAGCTCTGGACGGCATCTAATGCTCATTTTTTGATGGACGGTTATCGCTGAATCAAGTCACGTGGTGAACCTCTAATTGTTCCTAATCCACATTAGCTAGTTGTCATTATGTAGAACATAGATAACAATTGATAATGTAACCGGTGTGAGTCATGTTGAGTAGTGTCTTAGTTGTCCTAGCGTTTGCCACGTTATCTGATAATAAAATGTTCTGTTACTCACTTTAACTTCAAGGATTCACTTCACACTGACGCTTGGTAAACAAATTACTGCACTTGGACGCCTCAATAACTTGTGACGTCTATTAGACATTTTTGAAGCTCACACATAAGCAAGGATTTACGTTGGTACTTGCAAGAACGCTGCGGTGGAGACCACATAGGATACTAAAGTCGATGGTACTGCCTTGCGATTTAAAAGCCGAGGATGCTACATATCCGTTGTAATGTCTTTATACAAGCGCTCGTTTACAAACTAAAAAGAAGTAGAATAACTTTTGGTTTACAGGGGCTAGGAATTCCAAATGCGTTTCCTTTAATGCAGTTCAAGGATTAAACAATCATTTGTTTGCTTCACAAATAAAATTAATAACGGCAATCAGGACTGTCACACAGGTTTAAACGTTTAACCCTCGTAGTAGTTTGTCCTACAGTCGTCAATGTTCATACGGCACACTATTCATGAACAAAGTTAAACACCGACAACATAACAAATAAGAAACCTATGTATCATAATCATGCATACAAGACCTTGATACTCATTCTGACGCATTGTTCAAAAGACTTCTTCCGAAAGCAGTGTACCGGTTCCAGTGTAACGAGGGATTTTTCAAGTAAAAATTCAGACGTTTGGCGGGATTCGTGAGCTATTGGGCAACCCGAAATATAAAGCACTTGGGAAACTTTCATATATGCAACTAATCAACGACAAACTTGGGCACACCAGTGCAGATAAAAATGCTCTAGAGAGATTTTGGCAACATTAACGCGTCGCAACATGAGTCGAGCAGGCGGATCCATCGTGGTTTACCAGAAAGTAGGCTGGCTTAGAGAAATGTCAATGAATGTCAAATTCATCGGGGGAGCGCTTCTAAAATTTGGTCATTTGTGCACACACACGGGACACTTTTACCACCAACTACGTCGCTGTATCCGCCAGATTAACAGAACGCCATTTTTTGTAAATAGGGCCAGTTGCATACCAGGAGCCTCGGTGTGCATAGCGGAAGCATCCGCCAAATAGTCTATTGCACTTTGATGGGACATGTCAGTCCTTGCGTCGCAGAAGCTTAGAGTTCTCTTGCAGCTACCGAATAAAATATGCGTTTGTTATTCATTTAGTATTGTGTCCGATGGACAGCCGGGTGGGGCGGTTGATCCTGTATTGGCAGCTGAGTTTATGAAGAAAAATGCCTATTAAACAACAGAACCTAATGGAAAAGCACACCCGAAAATTTCTTTATCCGTCGAAGTTAGACAAATGTCAGTGGCTTTCTGGAAACAGTAACGCGTAAGCACCAATTGACATAAGTAGGCATACGAGCAGTCCGGTAGTGAANCTTGTTTTTCAAAGATGAGAGGTTATCCCCTGCATCATCACCATGCAGCAAATTTGCTTATCATATAATTAACAAACTATGTGTAAACCAAATTTGGTGTGATTGATTTTGGCATATTGCGCTACCCAATGTTCCGTCTAGGTTCCCATTATTTTATGCCAAAATCTTCATGAATTCGAGAGCGTGGAAGCAAAGGGTGCAATAAATGACAAACAGTTAACGCCACAGGTAGGTAAAGGCAAAGAAACTGCCTGCTACCCGTTGGGTTGTTGTTCAGACGGAGAAGGGAAATGTCGTAAGCTAGACACCAAGAATTCAGCTGATAACAAACAGTAATTTGACACTAACTCAGCGGTGAATGACAATTATTTAATGTCTCTTCAACAAAAGCATTTTTGTCATTGTATTGATCTAGTAATCGTGCATATTTTACCATTATTTCATCGTGAGCATTTCGTATAATTTGGGCATATTTTCACCGCTCGTTTTATTCTAAACGTTTGTCATGCAAACTCTATTGACGTTATAACGATAAAGCTCCCACAGAAACCAGTGAGTCAGCTTCGCTTTGCATGCTGTTCTGCCGATATTGTGTTACTAAATTAAACATTATCATCAATCTATCGATAATGCTACCTGAAGCGCTCGCTTATGCCAATATGGAAGGCGTTTTCACACAACAGAACATTTCAGGGGTTCCGAATATCTTTCAACGATTTATTCTGATGAATATATTATAAAACTTTACCTGACACACCACTTTGGAAATGCAAATCAATTAGAAACATAAACAAGCCTAAAATAGCGATATCGTGGGTAAAATTAATGACTTAAAATTATTGTGGATTGAGCTTTGCCGACAAAGCTTTCCACTAGAAAGAAGTTACCTTCTTCTTTCGTGGTTAAGTTGGCTGTCCATTATTATTTCGACATGAAATGCATGGGTGTCAAACAAACAGACATACAACGACGAAGTTTCGACTTCAAATGTACCTGTCACTATCATTGCGTACGACCTAAACGGTTTTTCTGAAAATGTTTAAGTTCATAGGTCTTGTAGAGAGTCCTTACAAACCCACCGCCTTCTAACTGTATTTTCCGCATTTCCCCCTAAACATTCAGCAAGTGCAGCTGTCAGAGGTGAGAGGTTCGGCGCGATAAGATTCGCCGATTTGTTTTGGTTTCTCTATATGCCTACGGATTTTCATGCATGAAAATCACAATAGATGATTGCATCCATATCAAGGGTGATGACAATGCAGTAGGGCGCAATTTTCTGAGTATATGCAAACAGACAGTGGACGCTTGAGCGGGAGAACCATTATGTAATGGCGCAGCAATTTGAATGTGTGAATAGCGGTATGCGCGTTGTCATTTCTTGCATGTTTTTATCGCCGCGACTGTCGCTTCTCCCGTTGGAACGTGCAATATTTTCAACCACGTGCGATGATTATCCACAGGAGAATCAGGTCCGCGCGTCATGCACAGTTAAGATGTAACCCAATTTGGGCCCTAATTTTGCGATTGCGTCGCAATTCGTACGATGATGCGTAATCGAATTATAACGGATTTTAACGTTGTTCTGCTGGTCTTCCACTTTGTCGGTAGGGGCAATTTATTGAAACTGATATCCTCCAGGGCAAATTCATAGTTTTCACACACGCCAACTACAAGCCTGACACACCAACGCAGTGCCTGTTTTTTGATTGGAATTACGGTTGGTAACTGCATATTTGAGGGAAAGGGGTGCAGTATTGAACAAAAAGTTAAAGGCCATGTGCTGCACAAAAATTAAGCTTCATTTTGTAAGTGTGTACATTACTCCGGGCAGAATAATTGGCGTATTCTGGGAAGCCAAGTTGTTCAGCCTATGCTCCACTCAAAGTGCCCTGTCGAGAGATTAAACATTGTATACAACTGGGATTATTTTCAAGCAAGCAAGATATTTAATGGTTCTGCTGACGGTCTGGGCAAGCAGTTTGTTTTAGACATAAACGTATTTGGCAGGTTAACACACGGTTTGACAGTGATAATGTTATTCATGAGTACACAGCAAAAGTGTTCTGGACGTTACATCAGTTCATCTAGCGCCCCAGTTGGCTCTCCCATTCAAACCCTGAGTGCATTTTCCTATGGTGTGCCTGCACACGTCGTCAGAGACGAGCAAGTGAAGTGTTGGAACAAATAAAACCATTCACTTAAATTAACACAATCATCACGTGGATATTTATGGAACATTGCGGGGTTTTCAGATTTCAAAAGCAGACAATTTTCGAACGGGATCTGTGATTTTGTATTGCGCCTACTAATACGGCGAACTCACGGAATAATTCCAGCTCGGAGAACAGACATGACCTCAAAATTCATAGGATGATCGATAATGCCGCAGTAGCCTTCGACATTTAATCGTGCAATAAAAGGCTGCATTCTCCGAATCCGATAGTTAAGTTGATTGCAATATTTTCAAGTGTCTATAATGCCGTATGGCATCAAGCACACCGTTAATGGAATCGACGTTCAGCCAATAATGCTTTCTTTTGTTTTTATATCAGCTCAACCACGGATTACTCAAAAGATCGCCCTTTGGTGCTACTTGCTCATGGCTTTCAAGTAAACGTCAACATTGTGATATTTCCAAACGATTTAATACAGTTGAAGCTCCGTAGAAATTTGGCTGTTGGTTTATTGTTTCTCTGAAATGAGTGCCCGTTCAACGAGATTAGTATGGCAGCAAAAGTCCTGCCGAGTTAAACAGGCACCTCAGAATGGATCAGTTTGAACGAATGCGCTCAATACTGTACCCGCTTACCATCGAATGCAATTTTGAAAAACAACAACGTTTAGCCCCATGAGGAAGATTCTGTTGTTTTTCACAATGCAGTTTCTTCTGGAATGATTTACTAATGATGGTGAATAATCCACCCTAAAATCGTTTGCTTACGGATTGGACATTTTTGTAAGCATCCGTGCTTCAGTGTTTCTTACGTAAACTCTATTACTTAAGTTGTTTCTCTCCAGGTTGCTATTGTGCACCAACACGTTTCCTCTGAAGTTGACTGCAGTCAGTATAATCTCGGATAGTTTCTCCATACTAAGTCAATATGGTCTGATGCACGCTCCTGTTTGTTTCATTTGCAGAGCTCTGGACGGCATCTAATGCTCATTTTTTGATGGATGGTTATCGCTGAATCAAGTCACGTGGTGAACCTCTAATTGTTCCTAATCCACATTAGCTAGTTGTCATTATGTAGAACGTAGATAACAATTGATAATGTAACCGGTGTGAGTCATGTTGAGTAGTGTCTTAGTTGTCCTAGCGTTTGTCACGTTATCTGATAATAAAATGTTCTGTTACTCACTTTGACTTCAAGGATTCACTTCACACTGACGCTTGGTAAACAAATTACTGCACTTGGACGCCTCAATAACTTGTGACGTCTATTAGACATTTTTGAAGCTCACACAAGAAAGGATTTACGTTGATACCTGCAAGAACGCTGCGGTGGAGACCACATAGGATACTAAAGTCGATGGTACTGCCTTGCGATTTAAAAGCCGAGGATGCTACATATCCGTTGTAATGTCTTTATACAACCGCTCGTTTACAAACTAAAAAGACGTAGAATAACTTTTGGTTTACAGGGGCTAGGAATTCCAAATGCGTTTCCTTTAATGCAGTTCAAGGATTAAACAATCATTTGTTTGCTTCACAAATAAAATTAATAACGGCAATCAGGACTGTCACACAGGTTTAAACGTTTAACCCTCGTAGTAGTTTGTCCTACAGTCGTCAATGTTCATAAGGCACACTATTCATGAACAAAGTTAAACACCGACAACATAATAAATAAGAAACCTATGTATCATAATCGTGCATACAAGACCTTGATACTCATTCTGACGCATTGTTCAAAAGACTTCTTCCGAAAGCAGTGTACCGGTTCCAGTGTAACGAGGGCTTTTTCAAGTAAAAATTCAGACGTTTGGCGGGATTCGTGAGCTATTGGGCAACCCGAAATATAAAGCACTTGGGAAACTTTCATATATGCAACTAATCAGCGACAAACTTGGGCACACCAGTGCAGATAAAAATGCTCTAGAGAGATTTTGGCAACATTAACGCATCGCAACATGAGTCGAGCAGGCGGATCCATCGTGGTTTACCAGAAAGTAGGCTGACTTAGAGAAATGTCAATGAATGTCATATTCATCGGGGAGCGCTTCTAAAATTTGGTCATTTGTGCACACACACGGGACACTTTTATCACCAACTACGTCGCTGTACCTGCCAGATTAACAAAACGCCACTTTTTGTAAATAGGGTCAGTTGCATACCAGGAGCCTCGGTGTGCATAGAGGAAGCATCCGCCAAATAGTCTATTGCACTTTGATGGGACATGTCAGTCCTTGCGTCGCATAAGCTTAGAGTTCTCTTGTAGCTACCGAATAAAATATGCGTTTGTTATTCATTTAGTACTGTGTCTGATGGACAGCCGGATGGGGCAGTTGATCCTGTATTGGCAGCTGAGTTTATGAAGAAAAATGCCTATTAAACAACAGAACCTAATGGAAAAGCACACCCGACAATTTCTTTATCCGTCGAAGTCAGACAAATGTCAGTGGCTTTCTGGAAACAGTAACGCGTAAGCACCAATTGACATAAGTAGGCATACGAGCAGTCCGGTAGTGGAAGTGCACAGTATAGAATGATAACGGCAAAGATCACGGTTAGCGGTTCATTTATAAATGAATTGCTAGCGGAAACTAGCTTGAAGAACATGTACCCGGTGAGTATATCAATACTAAAATAAGTCTGCGTTCTTCTGCTGACAGCTCGTTCAATAAAAATGTGTGCTAGGGCTCTCATATAAAACTCACAACAAGCAATATCATGTGAGTATGGACGCAAAGCACTAACACATACAAGGCTGCCGGGGGGATCGAGTTATTATGCCTATTGCATGTCAAACATTCGAGCGGTTCCGAAATCTTCTTGCTGGCGACCTGCATTTTCTTTGAAGCAGATACACACAAATGCGTACAATTAACAAGATATTTAGCCAAATTTTGACGACAGCGGCTAGAAGTATTCCGCATCAGCAGGAAGCCAGGCAGCAAACTAGCAGAATCAAAAGTCGCCGTAAAAGACTGCGTAAATTATACTACTGATGTGTAGCCAAACAAATAAGCGAAAAAGACGCTTGTTGCACTTTATTCACGTTAGAATGCAGCAATCCACTATCTAATAGCAATCAATAAGCAGATCAGAGAAGAATAATTCCTTCCACATATAAATCTTGCATCCGACAGGCTTACAAACATGAAGTTGAATAAATTGTTTACTGCTCTTACTGCCTCTAGGAATCATGATATTGCGACGTAAAGCCATAATCAAAAGGCGTAATTAAGGTTCACATCTATTTCTTCCGGGTAATTCATGAATTGCGGAAGTTTGCTTTCTCTTATTACAACATTCTACCATGGCTCGGAATTACCAGTCCAATGCGCTGACCAGACTCGACGGATATATATGGGCACAAACGATCAAACACTGACATCCTTCGTATGACTCTGTGCGTAGAAGCTGGATCTTTAAACCATGCAGCACTGTTTATTGCAGTTGTTCAGTGAATGTATTGTTCATGAGAGACAAACGGATATGACTTTGACTCCATGGGCGTCGGATTCTGGCAGAAGCCTCCCTGGACTTCCGCATTCTGCACGTTGCTTCATTTGTAACCTACAAAACTGTCAGGACAAACATTTGCATCCAAAAAGTCGAGTGGCCTGCTTGAAAGCATCAGGTCCCGCTGTGATTCCACCCAGCACTATAGCGGCACTCTACACTGTAGGTTTGAACCACATGCCATGTGGTGCGCCAGGGTTACACGGGTTTCTTTTAATGGAGAAACAAGGGAGAAATGAAGTCCGCTTAACCGGTGTCCACGAGGAACGCCCGGCTGCATTCTCACACCCCGGGTTCTAGAGGCAGACCGAGAAATTTCAAACATCTTATCATTACCAAATTTTAAGTTAAATTGACGTGTTTTGCACAATAGATGTGGCAAACTCAGGCAAGTGCATCTCGCATACTCGTAGGTGCCCACGAGAGATGACAAACAGTGGCGACATCAAGGATATAACTTTGGAAAGGACACTTTTGTCACAAGACAACGCCAAAGTTTAGGACGACTGACAGCGTCACAACCAGCTTTCATATCAAAAAGACCGATCAACGCAACACGTTTGGAACGTATCTGGTACCTGAACGAATTGAGCCTTCAACATGCTTCCATTAAATCAACTATTCTTTGACATCTCCATAACTCCGCCTCCTCAGTGGCTTGTAAGCCAGTTCATCTCATTATTCTTGAGCCACTAAAATTGTCAAAGTCGACGAATGGAACAGGTATGCTCTGGCATACCTGCTGTCTTTAAGAAGAGAAGCAGTAAACCGGATCATAGAACGGCATCATCAGTGTCAAGTGGCGCAGTTAAGCTTCTCGTTCGTTAATTGATGGTCAAGCTCGAACCATAAGCGTCTTGTGGTTGGTGGCCTTTGAGGAATTAAATGTGTGAGAGGATATTACTGTCTAGGAACAGACGATGAACTTCATATAAATAAGGAAGTCGCCCCAATCTTCTGCAAGCTAAACACTCACTCGAAATTTGCAAAATAGATATGCTTTCTCTGGACCTGGTCAACAACGGTGAGCATTTGATTCCCCCGTTAGGAATACTACATCTGCCTCTCTTGCTGACCGGAGCAGTGGCGCAAGATCTTAAGCAAACCTGTCTAGTTCAGTCTTTAAACTGCTTGTGACATTACCGTTCCATTGCTATTGCAGCTGGACAAAGCAAGTTCACCTTATACGACACCGGACTTTTTGCTTTTATGCATATTCCGGAAGAAGTGAGTTGTGCGCCAGTGGTCAGGGTCCAGCGATGGGCGATCCGGGTGTGCCAGCGTTTGTGTTGACCTGAATTAACCCGTCCTTCCTCGGAGAAGGCATAATTGCTGCTTCCATAAATATTTGTAAACCCGTTTTCTGAGAGGAACGCCCCACTATTATCACACTCCTACAGTAGATGACAACACGACTTTAACTGCAGACCGCCTCCTAATACTATTACCATCACTACGTGCAGGTGTTGTTGTTCTCTTTCTACCCGTTTAATTCCATGGAAAGATTAGCCATTTAGGACCTGAGTTTCAGTCAGTGTAACCTGCAGAATCGTTGCACCACAGGTGCCCAAACAACATGGCAAGTTGACATATATATGTCAAAAGTCATACACGCAAAACTTCACGGTAAGTTTGCTCTAAGGTAGCGATGTAGCTTAGTAAAAAATTGATGCACAATTTCCCCCCGCGACGTTTCTGCTGCCACTTTCCCACCAAACCACATTGCAAAATCTCCTCGTGACTGTTCAGGGATGATAATTTCCATCGATTGTCATTCGTTTTGACCGGTATGGTCAGCTATAAAGTAGGGGCGTTCCGTAAATCAGGTTTTGGAATGGAAAAATGAGCAAACTGTTTGCTGGAATTATGCAAATATGCGGCTGATTTGAGTTTATGAGTTCAACTGTATATAATAGTTGTCGGCCTGAGTTAACCTGCGGTTGTGGCACAGTAGTTGCGGCATATACTGAGCAAACATCACCACAGTGAAATGGGTCAGAAGGTCATCTGTCGAAACTATTGCAAGACCTGTGCTTTGCCTATGAACCTAAACGTCTGCACAGCTCCGGAATAACTTGTGGAGCGCATACTCACCGACAAAACTCTGAACAATATGAGTACTGAAGGTTTTAGTCAAAGTGTTTGTTGTTCATTTGAAAGCCTAAACTGAAATGTTGTTAACATCCAGTCCACTCGATTGAACACATTTTCAAAGGAAGGTTGGTACTTTTTTAACGTGATCGATACAACTGATTATAAGCGCATGGACCACAAACGTTTGTAGTACACAGTGCCAGTCGAATTGTGCGGACGCTCATAACTTTAGATAATCCCACGGCCTGTTAAAAGCATGCCGATTTATTGAGCTGCATCTGGATTGTTGTTGGCGATACAAATACAAAACTCTCAAATTGATTTTGCATTTGCATCAAACTAAATAAGCAGTATACAATGCAACTTTCTTATTTATGAAACAAAGCCGTCTGATGTTTGAGGTCTTTCTTCAGTTTGAATGTTTTATTTTCAGTTTGCCGATAATATACCAACGAATCTCCTGCTCTCGGTTCTTACATATAAGTGACATATTTCACTGCAGTTGCTCAGGGTGAAATTCGGCTCATGAATGCTTCGCAGCTGACGCATTTGAGTAGTCTGCGTAAGCAGCAGGCGACGTTATACCAGCTGGTTTAAATACGGACGCAGTCCAACAATTAGTTAACAAACCGCGTCACACAAATTCATGGTTATAGTTTTCTCTAATATTTTTGTCGGTTTTGTTTACACATTGTACGTTGAAGAGCTTTCCTGTACTGTTTTTTTAATTTCAATATTAACTTCGCCCCTGATGAAAATTTCTTCAATAAATTCCAGTTGAAGCTTGTTTAATAAACTCTAATTTACAATTCATATACTAGTCCACCACAAATAAGAGCAAGCAAAGAAATATCCATGTGTAGAACACTAACAACCAACTTGCTTCCCACGAAATGATAGAGTAATATGCCTTATTAAGGCATTTGCTGCACAGAAGATTCCTACAGCAAGGGCGAATCAACGCTTGATAAGATGATAAGGTTCTTTCCTGTCAGTAGAAATCCCCATGCGCCAAACTGTTTTGCAGCATGATCGTTGTCATGTAAAAGACAGGCCTTTTTAAAACAATGGGAAAATGGTCGCAAAATATGTTGTCATATGCAGGGTTTAAGCATAGATTAATCCGCGTGTTTACCAAAGGTAAATAACTGCCACTGGTAATATTGTCGCATGTCGAATTTGAGCAGCCATTTTCGTATTGACCACAGTCCATTTTAGTAATACCAAGGTGTGCACGTCAAATAATGAGAAGCGTCGCCCGCAGCCTAAGCGTGCACCTTTGACTGTGGTACTTCGGCTTCCATCATGTTACTTCAGTTGCGTACAGGGAAAATTCTTGGTTCTTGACACTCATAATTCACATGCCCGCACATAACTCGGGTACAATATTTCATATTGAGTATACAACTAGGTCCGCTGAAAAGAAACAGTTGGCGTTACCTCCTAGATTTTTGGTATGCAAGCGTTGGGACGTATGGCTGAAATTTTCCTGATACAACAAAAACTCCTTTGGGGTGTGGTCTTTAATATTCAGACATAAATTTGTAAATGGACATCGTCAGTTTGGTGTGGACGTAGACTTAGTAAACATTTCATTTTCAAATTTGCAAAATTAGGAAGATGCACTTACTAAAAGTACAAATAATGTCAGCGTTTCGAAAAGTGAACTGCTTGATTGTTGTTACATCACGTTGGATAACTTTGAGTAATATGGTGGGAATGCGATTCCCTTATTTAGTTTAGGCATTAAACAATGTATATGACATTTCTGCTTTGCCGAAAATAAACTTCGCGAAATGTAATTATTTGGAAGGGTGATATTAAGAGTAGACCCGCGGTCCTTTGGCTTTAAAAGCTGGTGGAAGAAGTAAATTCGATTTTCCAAAAAAACATCTTTAATTGTTTTTGTAGTGGGCTGTCATTTACAGGAAGAAATATCTTAGCTGGTAAAAGAATCGGGTCAACAAGACAAACAAATTGATTTTTGCTCAACTTACTCATGTGTGCAGTTGCAATCAATCTACGTACGTGCAACTCCAAGAGCTTTTATGCATATGCCGGATGTGATAAAACGCAGGTGCGTGGCTTTTAAAACACTGTAGTTTCAATACTTTGGTATTGTTAAACTCTAATGAGAATAAAATCGTCGCGTATATCTCCAGTTTGCCCTTGGAGTTGTTGTTGTTCCTTGCGTGCTACATTTTGTCCTAGAGTGTCATTGCGTCGTGGGTTAGCATACATAAGAATGAACGTCTTCGTTGATCTACAATAGACTTCGGACAAATTTGAGAGGCAAACAAATAATACGTTTTTTGAGATTTTTATTCATTCTGAATTTCTGAGGGAAAATTACCACACAATCACAGCCTAACCGTCTTATAAGGTGGTTGCGCCACAAATAGTGCCGTTATATGGTGTAGTAACGCTGGACAGGATGCTCATCTGTTGTTGCACCCCACGATGATTCCGTCAATACCAGTTATATTGGGACACTTTTGGCATGATTTCAACTCTAATTGGCGTTTGGGAGAGGGAGCAACTGGATTGAATTGAGGGACATAGATGCAGAACAATAACCCACAATGTTTGCAAACATAATGGAAGCGGCCAAACAACAACTCATTTGATGCAGCGCACTTTCATTGACGTGATGTTCTATCCTATGCCATGACTCATTGAACATACTGCGATACTACAGAAACCATCAAATTAATGTAATATACTCAATTTTGACCCCTAAGATGAACACTATATTTCATGCTACACTGATTGCAATTTATGAAGCAATAGTCGCGCACATCATTTTGAAGACGCCCATTTTTTTCATGACTGCTATTAGGCACCTACTGATTTCAGCCGTTTGTGTGTTCCTTGGGCCATCAATGCTGTTTTCACCCATAATGATAAAAAAAATGGCTCATTTAATAATCGTCCATCTCCGTGTTTTGCTACATCATGTTTTTTTCAAATACTTAGAATCATCAAACCCTACTTCAACGGCGGAAAAATAACAAGCACATTTCCTTCCCGCCAAATAAATAGATGTGCGGCTATCATAGGCGTTGATTTACCAAAACAGGTCCATGAAGGACAACACATGCAACAGGTGCACACGGTACAATTCTATATTTAAAAATGTGGATCACGTGCTATCAAACTTGCTGTAAGTTAAATTCAAAAGATATCTATCGCATAGCCAGTTTTGTAGGCCTTGTGGTCCTTAGGTTAGAAAGTTTCTTCCATCTAATAATAAGATGGAGTCTTCTGTTAAACTCAGTATTTGATGTCCTGTCTGATTAATCTGCAAAGTAACATGTGCTATCTATAGATAAAGAACCTAAAAATTGGAGCAATATACGTCTGTCAATAGCAAAGCTTCTGTCTGCATAATAACTCGCGGAACATTCTTTGTGAATAGTGCTCAAAATTTTGTAAAAGCTCGCGTGCCCAGAAAACACATCAGACCTCCAAACCTAAATGGTGTCCATGGCAGATATGAGATATTTTACAAAAATTAAGTATATTCCAACATATTCAAAGATTGTCCTCCTTTGGCAGAATGGAAGGTCGGGTAATGTATTTTATTGTCTTGTTCGCGCAACCCATTA
>SJOL01006176.1:357003-410831 GCA_004794785.1 Opisthorchis felineus
CACGTTTTGTAGACCTTGCCTTCCAATCCATGGATGATGAGGATTTTCTCTGATTTCTCATATAGCGACCTCCTGCAAAGTCCCATTCAGAGCCAGATTCGGGCAACTAACCGGAAAATTGCGAGATTTCATCTGATGTTATTGGTTGCACATCTCCCAAACAATTAAGGCCGCTAGTATTACAGCCCGTTTACAACTTTTGGATTGGAGTAAATTATCTTGCATAGGTGAGTCCTTATTGTTAGCGTCGCACATGGACACGGGCCTAGCGTTTCCGATACGTAGTTGAGGCAAGTGACAAAACCAATAAATGCCATTAGTTGCCATCATTATATTCCACCTATGGAACGTCACATTCCTAATAGGAATACCTGCAGGTATCATGTGACGCTGTATTATCCACACCATAGTTATGCTTATCTGGGCGATCATCCACGGAGATGGCTTTCGCATCGCCGCTGCACAATTTATGCAGTTGTCCAATGCTTTTTTACTTAATGGAAGGCTAGCTCTATAGGAAAATATGCTGTTCCGAAGTTCGCTGGACACACATCTCATTTTTTAAATCTGAGGAGTATAAAGCAAACAAACGTCACTGCCCGTTTTTCCCGGATGGAAATTGCATTGAATATTCTGTAGATGTTATTTCATTCTTAAAGTGCAACAAAGAACGCCTAAATATGCGATGTGTGATTTCGTGATTTATCTGTCGTAAACGGTAACAAAATGCAAATTGATGGTGGTCCGCGGCTTTGAAATTCCGCTCACTTAAACAAAATGCTATGAGCAACATATCACCATAAAGTGCAAACGGATTAGTCTGACTCCACGTAAAATTCGCGACTCCGAAAACCGTATAGTTTCGGCGAAAACCATCTGGGTGTGTCTCTAGTGTGCTTCGTTCGCGGAAAGTGAAGATTCTCGCACATGCAGCTGAACTTTCCTGGATATTCATAAATATTTAAGTAATCGTAACCAAAAACTGCAAAGCGATTTCATAATGTCCAAAGTAACCTCCAACTTTCATAGTAATCAGGGAAGCTTGAACATCTGACCAGAGGTTGCCTACATGCTGCATTAGTAGTTTACACGACTACACATCTTAACATTTCAAAAGTCGCGTGCACGTCAACGATATTCCATTCGTCTTAGTTAGGTTTGCCTCATCAGCAGTCACAGTCGGACCCTCTCCGGTTGCTTCCTGCCGCTTTAAACCTAGAAAATGCTCAATATTTCAATTTTTGAACGTCCTAAATAGCGTCAAGCGGGCATCGCCACCAACTCACGAATTCCGCCGATTCAATCGACTCCTTCCAGAATTATGGTGGTCCTGTTTGATCTCTGGGCCTATGGAGCATGGTCGTGCCTTCCCACTTATAAGTTTATGATTGCATGTTTACCGAAGAGGTTTCAGGTTTACTCGAACCCTCCATTTTCCTTCCCTAGCTCCGACGGAGACAGGCGTGCTGCCGATCCTAAGCCAATTTCTTGATCAAGTACAAGACGTAAATATCGACTACACTTTGGCGTGAAAGAGGGTTAGCCCTGTTATTTGACATGATTGATACACGATGTGCTAAAAGCACCACCAAATCTCTATCGGTCAGGCAGTGAGATCGGTTTGGCCATTTGTTAGCGGTTGATTGGGTGTCATCCTTAATCACTGGATGTCGACCTGCTGCAAGCAACCCATGAAATGTTCGCTGTCATAAGATGGACCGCGAACTATTAGGAGCATTTTTATAATTTCAAGAATCGTCACGATTCAACGGATTGCCACTCCACTTATTGCGGTCACCAGTCTATTTGGTACGCCTGCCAACTTGCTTCACCGGAACATATGTTCTGTCATTTTTACGACATACTGTCGTCCGCTATCGATCATGAAAAGGGACCGATGACATCAAGAGGTCATAAGCCTCTAATGTCTGATTAAAGTTTGGGCTCCATTGTGCGAATCGCTGCCGGTCTATCCCCTTTGTTTAGCTGGCATCGCTTACAGGCTACAACAAAATACATTATCTCACTTTCCTGATGAGTGCACCCACTGGCAGATCAGGTCGTATGTCTTGATGCACCCTGTATGTGTCATTTTGCTCAATCGAACAATCAGCTTCCGTTTTCAAGTGGGAGTTATCACGGACAGTAAAACCAGGGCACCCTTATCGTTGGTTTCCCGGGTTATTCTGCAAGGAGTGGTCAGCCTCAGCCCATTGTAGTGCACTCTGCACGTCTCCAGTTCCCTGTCTTTCCCCACCTTCCCAACAATGAGGCTGCAACCTTCCGTTTTACGGCATCCTGCTTTTGCATTTGCATTAAGGCCTCCAGGGATCCAATTCTACGAAGAGGTTATTGGTGCTCAACGGGATATACGGGGCGTTCAGTCGGCCAGGCGGTTCCTTTTCCGGACACGTGCCAGGATATGAAGACATACTATTGTGGCTGTCATGCCTTTTGCGCGAGACTTTCGCGAGGAAATTTATGAGCGTAATCCACTCAAGGGATTTGCGTTCTTTCACGAGGTCAACTCTTTTCCCAGAATACATGGCCTCTATCTTCCAGAAGCAAGACGATCACCAGACGTTATTTTTCATAGACTGATAACTGCTGCTCAGCGCAGTCAGGTAAGGATTGGGACATTCCATAATCCATTTCTCGGCCATAGGTCTGCACTGACGCCCCTTTCATTAACGCTTGTTGATGCAGCAAACACCTCCCGGCCATGGTCATTTCGAGGGTCAGTTGTTGATCCACCGATGTTTTTCCAGGCTTTTACGACAAAGTAGGTCCACTAGGGATCATGCAGTCCTAAAAAAACCGGCTGATAAACGTGTCTGCTTTGCATGCTAGCTGATCAGGAACCCGTGCTTTACCGGTAAGTGGTTTAGGTGCATTTGCAATCAGTTTCTCATACTGGCCCCATGACTAGCGCAAACCTTTTCATTCATCCCCTCTCGCTACAAGCGAAACCCCCACTTATGTATCAATTAAGCGAAACTCTTTCTCCCTGGTTGCCTCAGTAATTGGCTGTAACCTAGATAATGTCACAGAACTGATCCCAAACAACCCGGAAAAAGAAGTGAAATCAAAACATTATTATTGGCGAGTGGCTTGGTACGGAGACCCCTATTAGTTCAGACTCCAGGTCCGCCACATTTGTAGCGTCTGTTTTTCCGAACGCGGCTGTATGATTCTACCGGCAGGTTGTTTGGTTAGTCGATATACTTAAGTCCGCAGGCCATTTTAAATGAATAATCCACTTATCGCTTGACTGCGACGTGGCCCCTTTCGTCCATGCCAAATGCCATGGAGGATGCACCATGTTTTACAAGGCGATTGCGCTGGTCAACCCTAAATGAACACCAAGAGACTGCTGCAAATACAGCAACTGGTGGCACTACACTGCTTATAGTCCAGGCAACGATCGACAAACCCACTGCTGTTGAGCCACTAACAGCAAACTCGGTTGGCGTCCAAATCCTTCCCTAGCCAATTTAACCTAAGTGGTGGCCTCCTGGTAGTCGGGTGGTGTGCTGAACCCATTTGTGGAGACCGAGCCCAACTCTTCACGGCCCATATGGCCGCATCCACGGCTGCTATTGACCGACCTCATAAGAGGGTCCCGAGCGCCGATAATATACCCCGGTTTTCTTCAGTCCAGCACCATAGAGGGCTCCTCCAAAACTGTCTAGGAACGTCCAGATCTTCAAAAGGTTCTGGGTGTAAAATGTTTATGCATGCCCTCCCACAGCACAAAGTGAGGGTGGAAACAATCTCGCTCTGCTTTTTACTGGCAAACAGAAAGTTCCCAGTTAAAAGGGATTAGATACGAAAGGAAGCGCCTTTGATAAGTGAACAATCTACTGCGTCTCCTTGAACTGCCCCGGACGTTCACTAACCTGTGAACAGTATTAAACGGACAATGCGATGTGGCCTAATATTTTCATTATAATGTTCCACCTTCCTTCGGATGACGGAAAAGGAGCAATAGCAGCAGATCATTGCTTACTTGGATGCCCCACCAATACTATACAATTTCACATTGGTATAGTCCCATTTGTATTTTTCTGGAAATGTCTAACTTCCATCATTTGTGTTGAAGTGATGTGTCACATTTTTTCTATCATTACTAGAAGTCTATTGTCGTGTTTGAATATTGATCATTACCCTTCTGCTTCAATCTTTATTTTGCGAAATGTTTGAACCCACCCGAAGATCTAATGTTACATACGCGACAGCAGCATAAAGTATGAACACACTTCAGGTGGGCTCGTTCGTATGAAGGCTCGAAATTCGTCCTTACCAACGAAGACGCTGCTGGGCAGTTCCATTCATACCATGTAATTATGTTGCAAAAATCGGATGCAATATTGCCAACAAAACTTGTAATATACTAGGAATATCTGGGCCGATTCAAAACGAAAACATTAATTGCAATGGAGTACTTACGCTGTTGCGATCGATTTGATACCTTTTCTTTGAAAAATATCACTTGTAGTTGAAAACGACGACCGTTTGCTAATGCGATTTAATTGCCCGGCTTACTTTTCTTGTGAGTACTGGCTCAATCTGTGTTGCAGGCCACCTATTGGCTTCCTTTCTTTGTGCGCGCAGGGACATCTCACATGAAAAAAACGCATCATGCCTAATGCAACTGTTAACGAAGTTTGTACGTAGTTGCTGCACCCATGACAAATCACCAGGCGTGATTGAACGTGAGAGGGAAATAGTTTACCTTAGAGTAATTGTAAACTGCTTCTGGAATGATTGGCCTGAACGCTTGCAGCAACGCTTCGGAATGCCTAAACTATGCACTCACCCATATATTAAATCTAATATTATTATCATTTAAATAATTCACTCTGCGGAGTTTTTTTGTGTTTTGCAAATAGTTCTGTTCAATTACTCCCGAGAGGCGTAATAATTTATCACGTTTTGGCAAAAGAGGTAAACCGGCTACAACAACGTTCTCTCAGAACCGTCAAACGTGTTGTTGTCTGTAGGCCATTTAGGGCATAACGATACAGAAAGTTTGTTTGTGAGCGTGTAACAAAAATGGAAGGATTAACGGTGACTGATTCTGTGGATTTAACAAAGAACGGACGGCTACGGTCATCTAATATTGCTTGTGCAGTAGCCGCGTGTGTCCGTTCAACCACCGATCTGGCTTGTGGCCTCAGTGGCTGATTAGATGCGTGTTCGATGATTTGCGCGCGGACGTGTCTATCCTTCAATACATCAGAGAACTGTTTGTGGAATGATTGGACCTGTGACCCAAATGTTTGTTTACCAAATACGATAAATTTCGACGCCCTTACGCCTATTGTTTCCACTCATTACAGTTCCAAACCTTCCACTATTGCCCGACAATCCAAGTTCAATACAATAATATAAAATGAAGGAGAACCCCTTGCGGATTTTGTAGCGGAATTGCGGAGCCTAACAGGGCACCACGGCTACGGAACTTTTCGGAACAATATGTTCAGAGATCGTTTAGTATTTGGTGCGGGAAACGCTCGCATAAATCGATGTTTGCTTGCTGATAGTAACTTAACTTTAGAAAGGACCTACGATACTGAGGTGGCACTGAAAGCACCAGGAAATAACGCCAGATTGTTAAAATATGTGCAACTTACCATGGTGTCAGAGGCGGCGGATTCATGGTCTGAGGTGAATAGGTCACACCAACCATCGAACAAACCACAATTTAAGTGTCACCGTTGTGGAGTCCGTCACACTCATCCGAAGGAATTCCGGCATACGCAGACTGTTTGTAATCGAGAAAGTTTGCCTCGAGAATGTTTGCCGCTCAGCACCAGCGTTCGAAACCAACTCCGGTGTTACAAATCAAACTGCAAGGTGCGAAATCCCGGAATAAGTACATCATGCAGCTCCTCCCACCAGCCGCGTTCAATCGCCGTATCACGCAGAACTACAGGTGAACAATGCGCCAATGGTTTTTGAGTTGGATACGGTTAGAGGCGTTACAGTGTGCAGTGAGAAATTGTAGCAAGACAAGCAGGGACCAACCGAGAAAGGGCAATCACAGTAAGCCCCAGTCCGGCTTCCAACATATATGGGAGGAAAGGTCAAGTTTCTGGGGACGCAAAATGTGAATGTTTTGTATGAGTGTGTGACGGTGAACGAAACCATATACATAATACTGGAGAACATTTTTAAATCTGTAAGAAAGTGACTGGTTACAACGATAACCCATACTTACAATAAATCAGGTCTCACTACCCCCTGAGGTTCAGTCTCTTATTCGTAATTATGAGGAGGTCTTTTCAGAATCGAAGATTGACAATTTTTCTCGCGGGGGGAGGTAGGTGAATATAAACGTTTCACCGGGATCACAGCTGCTCGGTCATTGCCTTACCTGATGCTTCCAAAGGTCGAAGAAGAACTTAAGCGTATGCAACGTGAAGGAATTCTTCAAAGTACGGAGTACTCGGAGTGGGGTACACCAGTTGTAACAATACTGAAACCGGACGGCGTAGTTAGAATCTGCGGTGACTATAAAACCACGGTCTATGCCAGCGCACCCATTAACTAAAATTGAAGATTTTACGCACAAATTGGTAAGAGGAAATATTTTTTAAAACTACATTTGGCTCACGTTCACGAGCAGTTGGGATTACCAAAGGATGCAGAACCCGTTACAACCATCGGCACTCATGGAGGGGAATATTGAGGGGATATCCAGAACGTTTGTTTATCTAGAGCATATCCTGATAACCGGATGTACCACTGAGGAAGGTTTGAAGTCGTTGAAACTGGTACCTGATCGTTTGAAGGAGTGTGGACTGCGAAATAAAGAAAAAATGTGCTTACCTGGTTGACCATGTGGAATATTCGGGTATCCGCATTAGTGCTGGGGATTTGGCCCCTCTAGCGGAGAAAATACGTGCAACATTAGGGGCACCGACACCATGGAATCAGCACTAATTAATATCTTCTTAGGCATGCCTAATCGCTGCGCAAGGTGTTGATTCCTTTCTTCTATTTTTTATGTTGTACAACGGGATTCAGCATTTTTGTTATTTTGGTTTTGCGCCTATACCACCATTCTTGTTTTTGACTTGAACATAAACCATTCTTTGACCTTGTAATCGGACGTGTTGTTTGAGTCAACACGTGGGTTCGCGATCTTCTAAACACATGGCTTTGAGTCGGTGTGGACTTTGGGATCCGTTAGAAATTAGCAGTTCCTAAACCGATGTACAAAAGCTGGCATAGTTTCACGATTTGAGGTTTATATCGTCTCATTATTTGAATATTGTATTTATAATACCGCATATGTAGATAAACCTCCATTCGAACGATTTGACACTTAGGGTTTTGCACGTAACGCAACGTGGTCCAAAAGACTGCTGGAAACAATCTACACAAGGTTTATTCCACAAGGCGCTCACATTTGTAAACCCACTGAACTGCATGCTGCGTCAGGGACTTAGCTGAATTTGGAATCATTAACAAGAGAATGCGTCTCAACAGGCGAAGCTTTGCCTTACTAGTCCTCCGGTACTTACTCGTTCTGAGTCAATACAGTCCATTGTTCTTGGCTGTGATGCTTCTCCATATGTTGTTGAGGCCGTGTTATCACATAATGATAGGTCGGGAATTCTCAGACCAGCTGCTTACACTTTAAGGTCTTTATCGCCTGCCGATAGGAATTACGCAAAAATTGACAAGGAGGCATTGGCGATTCTGTTTGGGTGGACACGTTTTCGGCACTACCTTTTCGGGTAAGCGTTCAACATATCTGTGGACCACAAGCCTTTATTTGGAATTATCGGAGAAAATAAATCGAAATCTCAAATGACGTCACCTAGAATGTAAAGTGGGGCCTCAAAACTCGCTTCCTATCGGTATTATTTGCAGTACGCTCCTAGACAATTTAATCTCAAGGCGGATGCCCTATTCGCCTACCGTTCCAAGATGTGCCATTTCACACACCGAAACCAGCCGTGGTGGTACACTTAATGAGTTGGGTTGGTGATTAACCTAACACCGCTGCGGAAATACGAGAAGAAACAAGAAGAGGTCCAGAAATCTCATGCGTGCTTCGTTTCACTTTATATATATGGCCGGATAATGCTCGAAGTGCACTGAGTGGGTTCCATGAACGGTCGTCGGAACTGAGTGTGGAAGATGGATGTTTACTGTGGAGTTCAAAAGTGAAAATTCCAAGAGACTCCCGTCAGGAAATTTTAAAGGATTTGCATTCAGGCCATCCGGGTAACACGCGAACTAATGCTTTACACTGACACTAGGTCTCGTGGACGGGAATCTACCATCATGTGAAAATGATGGTGCAACTGGTGAGGTTTGCCAGCAAAATAGGGCTTTGCCCGCGGCAGCACCAATAGCACTATGGCAGCGGCCGTCACTACCATGAAGCCGCGCATACGTGGATTATTGTGGCCATGTTGAATGTTGTATGATCCTTGTGAATGTTGATGCGTATTTAAGTGGATAGACGCGGCGCTCATTAGAACTGTATCTAGTGAGTCGACCGTACCTAGGCTTCGCAGCACATTTGCATCGCACGGCGTACCTGATAAGATTGTTTCCGATAGCGGAACGGCTTTTACCAGCGCGGAATTTGAACTCCTTTTTACAACCAACGGGCTAAAACATGTTTTAATGGCACAATACCATCTAACTTCTAATGGCCTGGCTGAAAGCGCGGTGGCAACGTTAAAGGGTGGATTGATGAAACAAAGCCAAGGTCATCTACAAACAAGACCGCCCAAGATTTCAATGCAGGACAGAGTTCTACTGCAGGCCAGGCGCCCTGTGAATTCCCAATGGGACGAAGACTTCGAACACTTTAGTATCTGCTACGGCCAGATGTGGCGGTTAAGGTTAAACAGCGGCTGCGTTCCATGAAGCAAAACGCAGATAAACACGCTCGACATCGCATAATGCAAAGTGGAGAGGAGTTTCATGTCAACCGTCAGCCGTCAGATATGGAATGGGCGCGCGGATAGATGACGCCGGCAAACCATAATCTTATTGACATGTTGTTAGAAGATGAGAGGATAATGCGCCGTTATTTGGACCATATCAGAACTAGAAACCATGGTCCAGATGCGGAATGAACATCTGAGCCGACAGTACATATGGACTCTGGACTGAAGCTAGAGGGTTCAGAAACAGCTGCGTATGTGTCAAGGTGCCTACTCAGATCAGCAAGCGCGTGAAAGCCAGTCGAACGGTACCAAGCTGGAGATGTCTAAATCTAGCGGTGGAAGATGTAGGAGCCGCTTCGATGTGTCATGGAGCTTGCTCGCGCGTGTCTGTTCTTCAGTCCACCACGGATCTAGTGCGTGGCTGTAGAGTCTGATTAGATACGTGTCAGATGTTTTGCACGCGTGCGTGCCTATCCTTCAATACATCAGAGAAGTGTTTGTAGGATGACTGGACATGTGACGCAGATGTTTGCTTACCCGTTACAAGGTGAACCTATTTGACCGCATGCGCACAATACACCCGTGTCCTTACCAACGTGTTTTCTGATTTAATTTGGACGTAAAATGGTTTGCTTTCTCACGCTGATGGGTCTTCCATAAAAAAATGAAATTTGCGGTTTTGCAGCAGGCTGCGTAGTTTGTGAAACTATCCCCAACTTCGAAATTCATGGGTGCCCTTAGGCTTCCTTCCCATATAATGAACAAAGTTCATCGGGTAGGTGTACATTTAAGGCACAAGTTGACTAAATGCTTAGAGGAAATACTGTTTACACATCACGCAGGTGAACCAAGACCGCATGTTTTGACGAGTATTTATTCATCCCTAGAAATGAACCGGTCTGATGGGTAAAATACACATTCACTGTGGGCAGATATGAGGCAACCCCAGCAGGCTCTCTCAGAAATAAACATCAGTTCATAAATCAAAATTTATGGAGTACTCTGGGGGTTACTACAGACAAATACCTCTGTGTGAAAGTAGATGCAAGAGCGTAATGCACTGTAGGTGACATGTTTCATTCTCTAGAGGTTCCACGTGGCCGCAAATACCAGTTTGTTCACCTAAAACTTGTTTCGAAGTTGTATACTTCCTCACTGATCGTCATGCACCAAGCTTCATAACGGTGTTTGAAAAACGGAAGTCAACTGCGGTGCGCCTTCAATTTTGGCGCAACCGGGGTGCCAGTGTGACGTCTGAATTAAAACGGTCCCCAACTGTTGATCCACAGTGCTCGTTTGCCGTACTGTAACGAGGAAGAGGTTTCAATGGTTGCTCGTTTTCTGCAGAGATTCCGGACAAGCTTAGGCTGATCAAGGATTCCCAGGTGATCTGACGAGCAATTTCGTCAAATGGACTGAGCAGTATGCCATAAATGGTTATACAATCCTTGTGAGATATTCAGCATAATTTACGAATTGCATACCGTATTTTCATCAAACCCACCGCCAAAATGTTGGTGGCATACGTTATCACGGCAGTCTAATAGTAGGATAACTCAAACATGCTGAGGCCTAATAGTTCTGCAAAATAAAATCCCTTCCTAGTTGCTATACGGCTCTAAAGAAAATGACTACTAATTTTGAGGAAATAAAAACACGCATCACTAAACATTACATGCACATATCACATTTACGGCGACCTTAGCTTCCCATGAATTGTCGCAGCCCATTCTAATCTGGGAAGTGTTGTGTTCTCCGTGATAGCAGACTACGTGTAACGATAGTAAAAAGCGTGTACTGCCAAAGTAAGATAATTTATTCTGACCCATACTCTCAAACCTTGTTATTTCAGATGATATTCGAGGAGCTTTTGACTACATTCGCTCAAACTCTCAACGCGATTTCTACAAGGCAAAGTTTGCGCTCGCAGTTGAGCACGCTCTTTGTGTCTCACGGTGACGTCGCCGTCAGTATGCAGAAGAAGATATGAATAATCGGTCTGTATATTCCACAAGCAATTGTGGTTTCATGTATGCGGATCGATATTGCGTAAAATCATTTATCCGATTCCTCTGACGGAGAGCTCCCGCATACTGCTTCCTCGGTAACCGCTCCACTGAGTGTTTTGCTGCGAACCTAGAATCGTAATTTTTTCAATGATTTTTGCATCTGCCAATGCAAACCAGAGACCCAATAGCCCAATGTTTTACTGAACGCTGAAAAGTCCACGACTAGAGCTCAAAAATTATCGTGCAGTGTATGCATGAGTTTTGCATGTACGTTGATCTGCATGATGTAGGTTCATGGGGAACAACAGTGACAAGGGTGGCACAGTGCATATTTTTTGGAAGTGTTTTGCAAACGTAACGAAAATTGCCGAAGAATAATAAGAGTAGCTAGGCAACCTTGCGGCAAACCTCCAAACGGCGTAGTCTACCATTACTTTGAATAAAAAGTGCATGAAAATTCATGCCCTGGATTTCCACCAATGAAATCGTTGGCTACTTCCCTTCAGAATTATTTTCGTCCTTCTTTTAGACGGCTTGCGCTATCGCAAAAGATGCACTACATCCCACTTGAGTCAACTATAGCTTGTTGAACCTACATATGCGCGAGCGATACCTGCCACTCACTAAGCAATTTTCACGACCTTATCCTCGATTCGGATACACCGGGCACAGTTGTGGCGGTGGCTACTAACTGAGCTTTCTCAAACCGCTTATACGGTGGCCATCATGCGTGGCAACATAGTGCTCTGATATGCTGGATCGAAAACGTCTTCAAACAACAAATGTCCCTGCCTCGGACACATGATGCTCACACTGGCTACACCACATCAATTCCAAATGTCTTGAGACCAGCACGTGTGAATAACTTCAGTAATCGTTCAAGTGTGCGGTTTGGTAGTTGCTTAAAAGCATACTCACACCAGCCGTGAAAGTGGACAAAGTCTTGTTGGTTGGCCACTCATCTAGGGTCTCATTAATTATGAGCAATCCGTATAGAGGGCTCTCCCTCAAACCTTCCGATATTCTCGTTATAGACGATATATGGTAGATCTACTTGCTGTTGGAGGCAAACATTTTGTCTCCCGATTTGTGATGAAGGTGAATTGTTTCCTGTTTCCGCTGGGCGGTGGCGACTCCAGAGATATACGAGTTGAGAAGAAGTTTCAACACAAGGATTCTGATGTTTTGATTGCCATTTCAAAGAACATGCCGTTGGAGGTCATCACTCCTCTGCGCAAGAGCGAAACATATGTTAGAAGTGCTAATATTCATAACACAGCGGTAGCTACTACAACCGTACGAATTTGTCTGGTAGGAATGTGGGCGCGAGTTCAGGCTGACTGGACAACTGACGCGTGGCACTGCGTAAGCTAAGGCGATCGGTTGCAGCGACATATTCAGTGTAGAACGCAGAAGATCATCGGGCGTACGCTGTGAGAGTTCATCATAGTTCACTATATGATGTATGTCCAGACTTAATTTTAAACCTCCCATGCAGTAAGTGAACCTCAGTCGCGCATACTTGACCCCACCTCATGTAAACCAACCAGTTATTTTTACTGCCACATTTCAGCGCACGTCACGTGAGCAGCTCTGCCACTGCTCTATCAGCAATGATGTTTATTACTCACTCCTTGCCAAAGCATTTTATAACCTCGGAGATACTGGTGCTTTTGGACAACAATAGGTCGATTCACTTCGATTACCCATCCATTTCGCCTTAAAGTAACGATAGTCTAATCCATGGCGTGATATCACAAACAAGACGGAATTAATCCAGGGGCGGGGAGTTTTTCAATCTATTCTGAATCGGAGCTCTGAGCAACACTCATAATATTTTGCCCAGAGTCCATCTCCATCTCCGCTGGCCTGCCCCACTTGATTGCATTCACCTATATCTAGCATAACCCTCTTCGTCTGTTGGTGCACCACGTCGTATTTTCCTACCTGATAATTATCTCTCAAATTTTGGTAAAATTGTTGCTGTAGGGATTGAACTTCCCGGTATCTTCCAGTCTCCCCCACTGTCCCTCATCTCTCAGATGGTTTAGAAATGTTGTCCCAAGCAGTGCGTAGTTCTACTCGAGGCCTTCGCACCCCAAATCTAATATCTTATAGGAGAATCTAATAGGAGTCCTATTAGTCCCCCCCAGGAACGTCGTCATTGCGTCATATTACTAGCAAAGTAGTCGATTGCGGGCCATACACCCCTCCAGGTTGTCTCAGATTTGGCCTACTCTCTCCAGATGTTTTAATACCTTCTCTCTCTTGCTGGCTTTCTGAGTCTCCGTCGGATGCATTTTGCTCCATTTATTTGACATTCAAAATTCTTCAACCTTCTCCTCTCCCTATTTCAACCCCCGCTCCACCTTCATGTTCAGTGCGTGCGTATGAACTGAAGTTACTTTGTTCCCGCCAATTCAATCATTTGAGCTTGCGGTCATCCATCCATTATGTTGCTTACATTCTAAACGTTGGACTGTTCCACGTGAGAGCTGTGTCGCTCAATTTTTTGTACTTTTACATTCCAAGTAGAAGATTTTTTGCGGAGGAGTACCTACTGGCAAGGTTTTTATATTTTCTCAATTATGTTCTACACCAATAGTTCCATACAGAAACCCAGCTCTGAATTTGTTTTGCCTTCCAGGAATTCCTGGCATTACGCGCCATTCCAAGAAACCGCTTTATTATAACATGTAGCATCCAACACAACCTGCAAACCACTTTTACCTTGCCTTTGACTTCGAAAAATCTCCTTTTGGGCTATAACGAGCCCCATAAAATGGCCACATGTGAACACAGACCGAGAGACCGGAAAACTCTGCATTTGCGAGCTCTCAGGTTATAGATCGGCCTTGAATGCTTCGTCCGAGTGCTATGAAGAAAGAAGGGCACCCAAACTTCACTTGTTAATGGGTCTGATTTCGACCCACGGTTATCCTGACATCAATCCTGTGGATATTGCTGACAAGCATAAACCACATTTGCTAACCGTCTGAGCACACAGGCCCTGTTTTCTCATGTTGTTCTCCTTCGATCTTGGGAACACAAAGATATTTTTCCCCTCCATACTTAAAGTTTCAGAGTAGTATTTTAAATAGGTGTTCCAAAATCCAGCCGTCCCATAGCTCCCAGGCTACATAATGCTAGGACTTCAATCTTTGTGACAGGCGACCCATGGTAAACCAAAACTTTCCCCAAAAATATTGCCCCAAAATTCATGAATAGCGGAGGCTGGGCTCAACATTAAAACCGTCGCCCAAACAACATACTCGTGTGCATTCCATCAGGTACTAAACTATGTAGCCTCTACTTCATCTCGAATGGCCACTGTGAACCACTTTGAAATACCACACCAGTGCGCACGTTTGCATTCGGAAACTATTTTCACCCGTGAATCCGCTGCCCGTTAATTGATACTGTGCTACTTTCATTTCTACAACAAGTGGGGTCCCATGTATGTTTGGATTGTGCGCGTATACTCCTCCCCAACCCTCATTTGTGCTGGTGCAGCGTGCTATGTCCACCAGGTTCCACTGGTCATTTTCATGTATCTCTAAACCGTTTCCTTTTCGCGAATCCACACCACTCTATCATGCTTCCTCTTTCTATGAAACTAATTAATATAAGTCGCGTTATGCTGGCTCCTAGAACACCCACACAGTGGTCCATGCATACCACCACAAAAAGATCTGATTCCTCATTATTTTCACCCATTCTAACCACCATATGGACATGCTTTCTGTCAAAGTGAACTATACGTATGCGCCACACGTGATGTGTCATTCAAGCCACCGACCGAGTTTTCTTAATCCACATCACAAAGCACTGAGTCCTGAATTATCCGGAGCGATTGCGCGCAATGCTCGTGCATGCCTGAGTGGCTGCCTGACTCGCGTGGCTCTTCCCCCGGCCGATGAAATGCCATCTAGGAGCCAGGGTTTATAAGTCATGAGCTGAGAATACGAATGTCGTATAGTTCGCAACTTAACAGCCACGGTTGCATGAATGGGAACAATGGACTCACTCGATGGTTAGGTGCGTCTGGCAAAGAGTGCATCCACGATGCGTCTTTCCCAAATCATGCGTATACCCGCCACCCCCCATACAACCATATGGCCACATTAGTTCTCTTTAATCGTTCAACGCTATTATTTGCCACCTCCATTTGACTGCTCATTGTTATTTTTAAGCTCGGGTACTATCAGGTCGCCGCACTTACTGGAAATTGTTAACACGTAGATGTCTTCCCCGCTACCTACTACCTTAGTGCACTCCAATAACATCGTATTCCCGGTTTTAATTCCGCAATCATTGTGCGGCTTCCTTCTTGCCTCTCAAAAGCTCCTCAAGGAGTCATGCTGCGTCCAGGTGAACCAGAGATTATTCTTTTTACATACTATCCCCTCTCCGTCACAGTTCCTTGTTCAATCCCACCTACCATAATAACGTCAACTGATTTGGTCAAGTCGTTCATGCACGAGACTAACCCCAAGACCAAGTAAGGCGCCAGGATGACGCCAACTGGATGCCATTCCGAGCGTGCTGCATGCACGTGCAAGACCGCCTTAGTTCACTAAATTTACCGCAAGGTACCTTAGTAAAAGCGACCTCATCCTATTGGCACCTGATACTGCCAATAAGGCCAAAAAGTACCCCAACGTTGACAATGTTTCTATGCAAGGCTGACATAGCGACTGCGCTATTAGGCTTGCAAAACCACTGGCCACGCTCCTTAATGAGCCTTCAAAGGCGGAGGGCCGTGCAAATTTTGCAGAGATAAGTTCGTAAGTCCCTTATCCGCATTGACCAAGGGCTCAGTGATTCTCACTGGGACTAAATTAGTAATGACCGTGCCACACCTGGACGATTTAGACCTGGATCATCCGTACCACTTAATCTACGTGTCAGTGTACACTGCTGATTACATTAGTAGTATTCCACATGTGCGTAACAGATGAATATTTTGTTACTAAAACTGCGTGCAACAAATTTAGTAATCGTCAAAAAGAACATGGTGGAGGCGAAGTTTGAGTTATAATACACGGAGTCATTTGTGATGATATCTACGGGTCATCACCTGATAATTGATTGGTTGTGACTCTCGTTGACGACAAAAAGGTGTTTGTAGGTTTGATTTTATTGTGCTCAACATCAGTTTACCGCAGAATATGGTAACAAGAGAGTGTTCCTTTTACACTATGTGAAATACAAAGACACACACAAGATGAATGTCATGTGTTTGCGTCAGGTTGAAAGATTATTCTGTGGGAGACAGCATGACGTTTTCATCATATGCCGTATACGTTCCATGGCTCATTTGTTCATTAAGTGAACTTCGTGGATCAGCAAAACGTAGTGAAATGTATCATTTGTCCGTAGATCACACGGAACAATACTATCTGTTAACGATCAAAAATAGACTCCATTGGAACGTCAGTTTCACATTCAGTTCTTGACTACTACTGATAAAGCTTGCGCGGACATTTCGTACACAAGTGTGCCACTGTATTCCCAACAATAATAGTTGCACGCATTCTAGACTAAAATTCTATCTGCCAGGCGAAATCAAAACCAATCACCTGTGATTTTTAAAAATCCATTTATTCATGGACCACTTCATTTAATACAGCATGCAGCACCTTACCTCCAAACGCACCAATAAATTCATATTCGTACGTAAATGTGTAAGCAGACGTAGACAATATTCTAAAACTTCAATCAATTCACACGTCACGATACGATTTGTGGGTTTTTAGTTCGTTAAAATGTTCCAACAATCCAGCAATGGTTCCAAGTTTTCATCCTTTTGGCTCATCATGTAAATCCGTTGGGGCGGAATAGTAATGTTATTTATTGCTATTGCAGGCGGACAGACCATATACTTAATTTTTGTGTTCAATTTAATAGACACTGCATTTAGATGGGTTTCTGCTTTTCTTTGGTACTACCTTTCATGATGCATTGGCGACCAATAGACTTACATATTTGTCAAGCTGAACAAGTAACCCTCTATTTTTAGGGGGAATATCCGTAGTTCTTCGTGATGTCGTTTCCCATGTTACTACTGTTCATATTATCTAAAAAAGGTAACCCAATCCGAACGTAACACCTCAAATATGTATACAAGTTGGACGTCAAACATTGCCAGTTATCTAGTTACGAATGATCATGCCTTCAGTTGCGCGCTTCTGGGTTCACTTGAGAATAATATTCCCAACTCTTTGGCGTTATTGCGAGAACACGTTCTGTAAGCAGAATTTCAGGAACGTGTTGACAGCGCACACACCATTACTGAGATCGTTGGAGCAAAACTGCCGTCGCCGTCCTGGCAAGTGATGGAAGCTGTATGGTGGATTGTATTATCGTTTTGACAATCATTTTAATCAGCTCACCATAACCCTACTCGCGGAAGTATACTAAGACGAACTGTACGATAATTTCTCGGGTTTCCGGGAGAAGACAGTGTTTTACAAATGAACTGTGTGACGAAGTATCAGTGAACGCAGTGTGTTGGTTGGATACTGACACGTCAAAGAGCAGGCGTTACAACTTTCTCCAGTATATTTAGAAGACAGTTTACTTTCGAGTGCCCCTAGATATTTCATCCGAGGAGGATTGCACCAATGTGATCAGAACCAGACTAACGGTTATTCTTTTTTAAGTTCGTTCATACTGTTAATACGACACCAGTTTTTGTATATTACTCCAAGACGACAAAAAACGTGGCCATTATTTAAAATCTTGGTTGTTATGTTTTGATGTCTGTTAAGTTTGCATAGTTTTGATTTAGTTATAAAAAGAACTGTGCCATTTTGTTCTCCGGCTTCTTCAGGATTACTTTGCGATCAGTAGTATTTGATGGTCCATCCATGTTTCAGTCACGTATTGGAGTCGGCGACAAAGTAATCATCCTTTGAAATAAACAGGTGTTTGGCAGTCTTGCTTTTGTGTTGACGGGAGAATAAAATCGGTATTCTACAACATATTTTGGGTGAACTAATGACATAACAAAACACTAATTTGAGGACAGATTTGGTATGTTGTAACGGATGTACGTGTGTACATTCTATTGATAAATTATCAGTGTCAAAAATCAACCTAACTAGCATGCGTTCAAATTTTTCCGGAACNGATTTTTATTCTGGCTTCTTGTTGCTATTGCAGCAGTGTTTGATAGTATAGCAGCGATGAATTTTGTTCGGAAGATTGTTTTCATAGCTTTCCGCATTCATTAGAATCCTCCACATTTCTTTCTGAACCCTGTTTTTTCGGGTAGCTAACTTATTGTTGAAGAAGCAGCCTTCCAAAAATTGTGTAAATGGAGGTCACTAGGAAACAATGGTGGGCAGTTAGTATTGTACCCATAAAACTCCTACCAATACAGTCCTACGAATAGGCGTTAGAGAATGAAACGTAACTGATCACGTATAATTGAAAATCGACTGAGTGGCGAAGATATCAAAATGATCTACTCGGGCGAAGTGTAATCATTCAAGGCTATATGTTGGGATAGATGACGTTAAGGCAGCTAGGTGAGCGATACGTGGACTTTCTGATCTGACAGGCTAACCGGATGTAGCCAGTGAGTAACCCGCAAAAACTGAGGCAGCGATCCTCATCTGGTCTCATTAAAATTTCCCATAAAATGGAATTTTTGTTATCTTTGTTCCGCATGTTCCGGTTCCGTGCACAACATTTAACAACACCAGAAAGTCCCTCCGTCACAGGTTACGCAATCATATTGTACCTAAATTTAGGCAGATACATAGTAATTAAGCAGTAGCGTCTTGTCTCGGATTTAATAAATGAAATTAGGTTCAGTGCGCCAAAAAGGTTACTACCTGCAATGCGGACAACACCACAGTACTATCAGTTCTCGTGTCACGTCCTTTCGAACGACTGCGAAAATCATCAGCTCCGTGTAAATATATTGAGAGTTCAGGATTAGTTGAGCGCTTATTGCAACACCGAAGATATGTGCCGGTCCAATGGCACATAGAACCAGCAAAGAATTTTGAAAATGTCACCAGCCATAGTGCGGTTGATTGATTTCCAGCTGTTTTGAAAACCTCACGCAGGCCAGTGATGGAGGAACGCTACAATCTATCTCGCGGAGGAATTTGCGCCCACATTTCCCCACGAGACCAATTTGGTCGTTGTGCAAGCAGTTCGTCAGACCGAATCGAAAACGCCAAATATGAGCTTGATTTCTCGTAACTTGAAACTGCAAATGACATCAAACAAAAACGTGGGTGTCAGTGAGCGTCAGTCACTACCTCGACATCATATATGTTTGAGATACTAATAATATTACATGCCTACAATTTATTCACGCAAAACCTCTATGAGCACTGCAACTCACATAATCTCCGTTCGTTTATTGGCCTAGTTCGATGTTATCCATAATGGTCAGTCTAGTGTTTCTGGTATGATCACCGCGACTAACTCACACGAAACAAGTTCAATGGAACCCAACTTTACGACTTTTGAAAGACGCAAAATAATGGAGGATTCTTACCAAGTAACACGGGGACTTGTAAGCCATATTCACTATGTATCAGAAAAGTTACGGGTTGCTAAGTAGAACATTTCACCGCTAAAAGAAGCGACTGCTCTACTGTTGTGCTCACATTTTGAGCGGGATGACTATTTCCTAATGCGTGTAAGTAAGCTGGCAAAATCATAATCCCCGGCCCACTTATTAAGAAATAACGGTAAATTTCGCCATCCGAAACAAGGCTTACGACGCCACGTGCAAAACTACATCCCGCCAATAAATGAAACAAAGGTTCGTCTTGACAAACGTATTTGTTAAATATGACTTACCAGTGATCATCTTGACTGGCTTGGCCATTCTGCAACCATCAGGAACCCGTTTTGCTGGATGCTCCCACATGAGGTGTGCTTGCAAAAAGGTAATTCGTCGATGGATCTCATGCAAGAGTGACGTCCAGTAATGGATCCCGTACTTCAGTAAGGCTAGCTGTGTGATGAAAGCTATGTGTAGGAGCAACAATTTGCTGTTCATTGTATAACCGAGTGCTATCAGGGCATCCAGGAGCATTTACAGCTTTTTCAATGTATCCTTCCTCCATGTACGCACAAAGCACCCGTTGTGTTTTTCCGAGCAAAACGCGAAACTTGGCAATCTAGATTTTTGATTAGCTAGATGGTCTCTGAATACCTGAAAGTTATGCGGTATGAAAGGTGCGTTATCGTTTCATGAGAGTCCTGCCCGTTTCCAAATAGAGATACTTCATATAGTATTCGTTGTTTCAAAAACAGGGACCATTCTTTAACGGTCAATAGAAACGCGCAAGAGATTGTCACAATTTGCAATAGAGAGAACCAGAAGGTATGGGCGTGTGCCTCCATTGGCTATCTATTTTCAGTGTTGTAACAAAAACCGGCCATGGGAAACAGACTGCCATGCAATTTATTGGCACTCTTTGTGTCCAATTTTTGTGTATGCTAGTATCAACGGGCGCATCATTTTACGGGCAAGATAAAAAAACTCGACACCGTGTGTCTACTTTGCGTGACGCCCTTCCCTGTAACTAATTACTTGGAGTACAACCTGATCTTACCGGAAAGTAGAAATGCCTTAGTTTCCTAACCACCAAATAATGGAATGAAGAACGCGAAAAACATGGGGCACTCGGTGTACTTGACTGATTTGTTATGCAAACAAGTAAGTCATTAATGAGGGCGACGTTACCATAGTGCAACGTTCAACGCAACTTGCTGAAACAACTGTGAAGAAATCGCGAAAGATAGAAGTCGCCGAAATTTTCGGACGACTACTTCAAAACAACTGCCTATGATTAACCACCATGCCTAGACGGATGTTGCTTTGGAGTAAATGCACCGCAAATGCGGCGTCAGTTTCCACAGGTACATTGAATGGTGTTTTTCAGAATCGCCGAAAATTTGTCAAATGGTGACCCAATGAACTAGAATGGTGTAAGTTCAGTGATCAAATATCTTCACCTTACACACTCGGTTAACTATATTTGTTTATTCTGCTCGATTTCAAGGAATTAACCCAAAACGCTTGAAAGCAAATCCCAGATTATAGTGTCAAAGAGATGTCTGGCCTGAACAATTTGACACGAGCATTTATGGCAAAAGTGACCCAACAGTTATCGATCAGGCAGAACAAGCAGAGGGACCAAGAATGCTGACATGCGCGTTCATTAACGAAGTCGGGGAAAAATATTTATGAAAATAAAACACTTCATTACTGTGCGAATTCGGAACAACGCAAATGATCTAGTCACTGTTCCAATAAAAACCCACATGCATGCTTTTCCACTATTTAATTTGCCCTCACATATTTTGTAAACAACACGACTAATCGTGCTGTGTGAGCGTTTTCTTACGTCACTAAAATGTGTTCTTTTAAAGTACAAAACATTTCATCGTCACCTTTCTGCTGCCTGAATCTGTGGCAGTAAATCTCTTACCCGCTTGCATCCTTTGCCTGTTAAAAACATTACAAGTTGCACGCCACCATATTATGCAAATCCAAATTTCAGCTGCAAAGAATGATTTTATGTGTTCTCAAATTGTATGGTCCTAAATTGGTGTGACCTATTTTTCGGGACAAATGGACGAATGTCTGTACATCGCAGTGAAATATGCTGATGCATATATCTTTTTATTTGGGGTTGATCAGTGAGACTTCGTCGTTTCTCAAGGACATTCGAGGTTATTTATAGAGCAGAACCACGATTATCTCCCGTGCACGCAAACCGACTCTCCATCTGCAAGAGAAAGGTCATTGGTCTCTTACCTAATGTGTTTCGCTTGTATTTATGAGTCGCCAGAATATTGAGTAGAATAGATGTTTGCAGCAGATGGTCTATATTTGTTTAGTTGAGTGACCTAACCAGTGAGGACAACTGATAGGCACCCAGGGTTGATTATTTTGGCAAGCCAGTATAGCACTCTTTTGAGAAAGGAGGTTGCCTCTTGCGCAATAGCATCTTTATACGTCCAAATATGTACTTGTGATAACGTGTGATCCACTAACCTATCATGTAGCGTATAATTCCGTGGGATTCAATGTGGAACCAAAATCATAGCATAATATATAAATGAGCATGAAATGCCTCAGAACAACATCAAAGAGCATGATACATTGTAGTTTACTACAATGTAGGCTAATAAAGTTTGATGAAACATATAAGGATGCATTTAACCGCAGTTTGATTTTTAAGCAAAACTTGGCACAATCAATTTGATTGTAGCCTAACGCAGGATAAGATAAAAAAATAATTTGAAATGAAGCCATATATGACACGAATAATGCTCCTGCATATCACGATAAGATATATTAAGGTGAACGGATTTATGCACCAGGCTCGATACTCTCCCAGCTGTAACCCACACACAAGGGGACTTTTGCGGTGGCGGTGCAGACAATTATGAGGCCATTGAGGTGATGCCATTGAGATGCGATGTCAGAAGTTTTATCAAAATGATATGATATTTAGTTTACTGTGCAAACATTCTCTGGTTGCTATATGCATTTTTAGACATATTAATACATTGTCTAAAATTGCGTTCGGTGCTCTGTTGTGTTACAAGCGGACACTAGAATTGCGGATGCAGTCTTTCAATTTCAATTCATAGCATAGTCGAAAACAGTGTGATTGTCTTTTCTCTAAGTTGTCTCGGGCAACCTTCTTCAAGAATTTAATCAGTCGGTTCAAAACGAACCAAGCGATGCGTTGGTTGTTTACTGTATTCTGATTGTTGTTTCTGAAAACAGTTGGTAATAATTTTGTGTTAGATCTATGTCCGTTCGCGCAATCGTGTGTGTACTCTCATCGTGAGACGCCTCTATCTGGTGGGATGTCGGCTATAATGCGTCATTGTGAGGATCGTTGCGTGACGTCTTGCTACTGTGGCTAAATTTGTAGTAACTGGATCAGCGCCAAATAGACTGTGGTTTGTACGGTTTGGTTTACTGCTGACGTTTGGGGTTTCAACGCCAGACCATATTATGTGTGACTTGAATCCGGAGTTAAGCATACCCGTACAACCAAAATTGACTTCATGCAGTAATTCGGTTTATTGTTTTGCAAAGCCTGTGCAGGTTATAAGGTTTGTTACATCCATTGGATTTCCTGAATGAAACTGCGGAGTTTATTTGTGCTTCGTTACTGGCAAATGTAATTGTATGACTCTCTGCTCTATGTGTTTGATAGATATCGTGGACATCAGTTTTGGTAAACATATTTGTGTTTATATAAAGCACGTAGACTTGATGAGTTGACATTTTACGTCGGTATCATTTTGCAAGGACGTCTAAGAATCAGAATCTGAAAGGACCTTTTAAATGTCGCCCGAATCACCATTTCCACAGGGTATTCCCGCGGTAGCCACCAGGTTTCGTCTCCTCGTCGTGCCATCCCCGTCCTCGTTCTTCCTACTTGTTGTTACACCCCACTGATCTTGTGGAGTTATCAAATATTATTATCTTGACGCAACTTACCACCAGTTTGATAACTGTGCAAACAACGGTCTAAATATCCGGCGTGTCTATGAACTCCTACCCACAGTACTTAGTTGTTGCTAAGTGACATTTTGTTCTCCAGGAGCATGATCATTTTTCGTCCGCTCCCTGCCTATGCCATTCAGGAAGGCCTAACATTGTGTGGATGAAATGATCGCAAACAAGTTGTCGGCGAATCTCATTCAGATGCGTGGTGTGTGGCCGCAGAACTTGAGACCTTAGAGAGCCCACAAAGTCAACACTAGCTGTCCTGTGGTGTAGGACTTAAAGAGAAAATTATGTGATGCTTAGACAGTTCAAAGCCGGTAATAATATTATCAAAAAAATGACATCGTTTTCTTTGTTAGTGTATGATGGTTCAGGTGGATAACCAGGAAACTGCCAGCCATTAGTGAAGTAATCCCACTTGGAGAACTCGCACAATCGTGGCCACTAGTATAGGAATCAGAGAACGCGAGATAGTGTACTTGCATTATCGTCAAAAACTAGCGAATTATCCAAAGAAACAAGGTGCGCTTCGATACGTCAACTGAAATCACCGCAGAAGTTTTCAAATTACAAACCTTATCACCCCCAACTTTTTAACCTCTAGGTATCGAGTGACACTCATATGCTTGGTGCTGTAAACGTTCATTGTCTTTTCCAGAATGTTCTTGCTTTTTGCGGAGCCTTTGTTGGTATTCTCAGTGCCGCCTCTAGAGATCGCACAACACAAGCAACGAGAACTTCGGCAACCAATATAGTACAAAGATCGGCTTCATCATGAGTAGACATCATACATTCGGCAGCTGCTTGCATATACGGGACCAACTTACTAAGATATCCGAGAGCGAGTAGCATCTAAAATGGCCTAAACATCCAGTTGAAAAATCGCATGTCACCGTAAACTTCAAAATAAGATATTGGATTTACGTAAAAAGTTTTGACGTCAGATAAGAAATGTGCGGGTGAAATAAAACATCTAAACATGTGTGCGCAAATAGACATCCGAACACGTGGCAAAAGCTTTTCCTCTTCATAATAAAACGGGTATGAAAAGTTAAACGTGGCACTTGCTCTTTAGCCCCTCTCATCAACTTGCGTGCGAGTCTATTGCCAACGCACTACACTGCAGATTGCAAGCTGTTAGGCTCGCTGATAACACTTTAGGGTTCTCATGGGATCCATCGTGCACTTGGAAATGTTCATCAAGGGACGTGGCAGACAGCCAGGCGTGGTTGCAGTTATTTTTATTTCCTGATCATTGCCCTGAATGCTATACGCATCCGGGTTTCAATCAGTCTTACTGAGGACACCAACGAAAACGCTGATTTCAAATGGTTCACACATATGATGACCAAATATGCATAATTAATTGTTCTGAACATACTGAAAGTTTCGTCTTGCTAATCCTCCGCAACAATTAAAACTAGTCTTATGCTTCATGTTTCTTTGATACAAATACGCCATTAGACATTCCATGTGTACTGAAGAATGATTGTGACAAAGTCTTTCATTAGCTTACCACAATAGACATCATCTCACCACGAAAGCGTACAGGTGGTGTTTCTGGTAAACCCAACGCACAGGAAATGCCCATTTGTGCGTCCATTAGGGCTACTACCGCCTACAGAAGCTCCCAACTTGCACAAAACATTTGTTTTTTCGGAAGACCGCCATGTGATCCTTGAACATCGCGTTTTCTATAAGACATGTTTGCAAGTAATTGTCCACAGTGCCGATTACCTTGCCCTCAGGAGAATATATATACATATATACTTTGAGTGGACTTACGGCCACACCAGTATAGTAAGAAACATTACGAATTGTTAAATCCGACACGAAATTTATTAAGCGCGCTAACCTACGTATGCGAGCTGGAAAGGAAAGGCTCACTGCGACATTACAGTTAGGTTAGCGGAAAGTGATCGTGCGTAGTCCACAAAACTCCAACACAACGCAATAATAAGATTATCCCAGTTTCAGCATTCCTTTTGTGAGACTCAATGTACAATACTGTAATTTGAGCCACTCAGTTAAGTGGCTGAAAATATACTTGCAATTACGCACTGCTGTAACTGGCCCCAAAAATTGGTTAAATGGGGTGCTCACCATGTATTTATCCCTGGTTGTCGTCTTCCCTCTTGCGTGCAGTTGAGTGCTCTCAAAACCAAACGCGCTCAGGTTTCGCCCAACTGTAGGATGAAATATTGGCCACATTTTTCAGGACGTCAAACGAACGTTTTCTAAACAAAAATTGTAGCATTTTCAGCAGGTTTTAGTTCAGCCTTTCTTCGATTCCTCATCGGTTTCAGTCACAGTTGTTCTGCTGTCCTACAATCATTCGCAAACCCTACTATGTGGCAAAAAGCTGAAGTAGATGGATAAGTAGTTTAATGTTATCCTGCTACAATTGTTCTCACAAGTGTCTTTATTGGCTCTTAGTTAACGACCGATTGATTTTTCTAACCCGTGCCTTCAAGTAGAACGGGATCTTCCTTTGGTTTCAGTGCTTCACCGGTATCTGAGAAACCATCTAATAAGACAGATAAGTCACGCTATTTACAATCATTTCGCCTAGTTTGTCCAGTTTGCTTTTACCAAATAGGAGAAGATTATTGTGAGTATTGTGGGTATTGTCGAGGGATCGTTTTCCTCTATTCGTCTCTTCCATGCTCCACATGGATACCTATATCTTGTTTCAGCAAGCACTCAATGGATCGATCAATTCCTTTTTGAGAATTACAGATGGTCGCTGTTAATTCACCAGCTTCCAAAAACAACTCACCTCCAAATGTGTGTGCCATGCATCATATTCGGCCTGTTTTAGTGCATCAGGCAAATCATTTTGACAACGAACCACGATATAAAANAAACCGCATTCCTCATTTCCCTAAATCTACCCTGCCTCCTGCAATTTGTTTGCACACCGTGGCTTTAGGACGAATGCATTGTGCTAAAATTCAAGGCTCAGGAAACGCATGTGGTCCCTTATTATTCAATACTTCGGTCATTGATTCGTTGGTAGGCGTTTTCAGATTTTGTGAAATTAAAACTTTTTCCTTTACATTTTTCCACTAAATAGAAAGCATATTTAATGATCAAAAGTAAATTAGTTGCAATAATAAAATTTTGCTGCGGTTTGCGCGCACCCCTAAACAAATTCAGCCTAAAAGGCATGGTTCCGTTTTCTTGGAGATATGTCGGCCATTGATTCTGGTCTGACAAGACATGGCAGAATTCTGTTATCTGCCAGCTGTTGCACTCTTCTTGCGTTTTGGGATTCAAGGAGATAAATCGGCTGAGGTTCAAGGGCTATAATTTGCATATGCCAAAAACCATAAAACCATGGCAGGTAATCAAGTGCATTTGTCTGCACAACGTTCTCTACTCATAACCCTGGGTGGAATTCGCAAAATCTGTTTGCAATACATGAAACGCAGGACTATGAACGCTAGAACATTTCACTCACAGTGCACCGCTCTTTAGGCAGAATTAAATGCTTTTGGGATATTTGTAGTGCTGGTCTCTCCGGGAGCACACTACCTGTTTGTGCAGGCCTCTTTTGAGTGGCTCTTGCTTATCAGCTCCTTACAGAGTACGTCACAAATGGTGGGTAAGCACCGCATTGATGGCAGTGTCACTGATGATAATCACTGTACATTTATTTGAACAAATTGCATGCGCAAAACGAACCGTCCGGGAAGTATATTTGCCTAAATCCAACTATGTTTGTACACGATACTTAGAATCAGGTCCACCTTGTGCAGAACGCTCACATTATTGCATTTTGTCCTCACCGAGTTTTATAATTACGGCCTGCTGATGCTGCATAAAATTCCCATTTGCATTATGAGCATTATGAGAAGATGGTTACGTTTTACGATTCAAGTCAGTGGGATAGCTCAGTGATTAGAGCGCGCATTTACTGACTGGAAGGTCCATTGTTCAAACCCGACCTCTGTCTCGCGACTTCCCCTGTGTAGGCTTCGGCAAGTTGGCAGTATCCCGGCCCTCGTGCTTCCTTTGGGTGGCATGGCACCTAGGCACCGGAAGGGTGCTGCAGCTGAGCGATTATATTTTATCTTATTAATCCCAACCCTCAGATTTCATTGTCAATTTTCTAGGAAATTTTCCACGGAAATGCGCTAACATTCGTGCCCCCGAACAAAATGCTTCCTCATCTCATTGATTGTAGGTCATGCGTCTGTGTTATAAGCCCAAAATCCGTGACGTTTTCACCCGTTTAAGCTTACAAGTTTAGCTTTGCAGAATTCGCAGCCAAACATCCCCACAATCAAGCTCAATTAACTGTTAAATCTATGTACAAATTAACCATAGTTTCGAATGTAATCTGCGGCTTACTATTATCAAGTGAGACAACTTTATTAAGTTCATGGTGGTGAGTGTTGTATCGGCCAAAATTGAAATCTTCATTAAATCCCGTTTTTTATTGAGGCTGATGCGCCTTCTGCCCTCCGAGGGTCGCGCAAGTCCCTGGTTTTGATGCTCGCCTTTTGTGCTCGCGTACTAGATGAGGATTTGTTTAGCAGTCAGTTTATTATTAAGTTGAACATTTTCATTTTAGTCTATGCTTGTGGACGAGGCACGTTTTGACCAGCATATACTGAAACGCAAGCATAGAAAGGATTGCTTTTTCCGTCATTGGCCGTGCTACTATCTGTGAGAAAAAGGTATACCAGTGGCGTTATCAATTTGGTTGCCGGCGTTTACACGTTGAGACCCACCGCGGCTGTCTTATTAAGGTAGGCGGTTGGCGCTATCACTGGAGAGAGCACATTTGTTTGCCGAATTGGACACATTTTAGGCCACAAAATAACGCTCATCCTCATGTGCACTTGAGGCTCTCAACTACGAATTACGGTGAGTATTCTATGGCAGTTCGTGAATAAAATGCCAGATCCCCATGGACGCAATATGTACAAAAATTTAATCGTTTATACAGGTACCCTGCTGAGATTAGACTACTACTACTGGCGGGACAGACAAATTAGTTACGCCACGCGGTGCTCAACAAAGAACCCGTGCGCTATCTTGCCACGAATCTTGCATAATTCCCATCAGCGGCTTCGCACGCTTCAGCGGCGAACCACAATATCTTTATTCACAATGCCCAAGCAAAACTCAAGTGTCTGGCGAAGGCACATGCAGGTAACAAAATTGACGGCCCTTGCATAGGTAACACGTTGTAAATGTTTTACCTGTCGGTTTGCAGAATCCTAAAGATAAATTTTGCCTTCCGCTTTTGTTCTTATAGATGTCTTCAGCTTTGCCTAATTAAACTAACGATGTTCCCTTGTCGTGTATCAGCATTTTTGCTATGTTGGTGGAAATTTTGTAGACACTTTCAAACGCTAATCGCTGAAACGGAGCAAAACGTTTTAACTCCTGGACTTGCAACAGAAAAATGAATGCATAGGTTAGGGGTTGGTGAGAGAAGTCACACTTCCTCATGTGATATGTTTTATGTAATTCTTGCGCGCTCACCCAATGACGTCAATGTGCTTTACAGCTACGTGTATGATTTGCTGATACACGTGGTATCATCGTGAAGAGAAGAGTCCAACGCTCAAAGTGTATGTTACCAAAGCGTCACATGCTGGCGGCGCACCTGATACATAGAGTGTAGAAACGATTGCGTCCTATGCACGTTGATCGCCATATCAAAACTGTTTAACCCTTTAGGCATATTTTGGAAACTGGATTTAACTAGACATCCTACAGGATGCTGCATAAGCGAATACTCAGTCGTGTATTCCGTGAAGAGTGGGGGCTCTCCTTAACGGAAGAGGGCTCCACGGTATTAGAGGTCCGCACACGAGATCAAAAATATGCGAAAGAAGAAAATGAAATATTCGGGGTAAACACGTTCTTGCAAAACAAATTTTGGGAACATTTATCTTGGTGGTTTGATTGGGTGTTTTACGATTAACAGTCCCACCAGAGCGTCGTAAAAGATCGAAAGTAGGAAGGTGTGTTTAGGAAGCACAAATTCACTCGCAACGTTGAAAGTTTTTAGATCATTTCTTCAACGCTCCACGTGGTATCTGTCTGGGAGGGTGCTGAGCGTTTAGATGGCAAAATAAGCATCATTGAAAAAACGTATATGAAAACAAATTTTGCGCACGACTTACAAATACATACCTTATTAGAACTCTAAATTTTTACCACAAATACGTACGCAAAACGCCTTCACCCTTTCGATCATCCTGGATTTTCTACATTACCTGGTTGAAAAATAACCCGCCTTGAAGTGTTTATTGAAAGCTCTATTGTTCGCGGGCGAATCGGCGTTGCATATGTGGATCGGAGGATCAGGCGTTCGACGGAATAACATCTGTAGTTAACACCATATGAGGACATTCTTCAAAGATTTTTTTAAACTGAGATACCTAGGTTGCAAACATTTCACTGAGCACAGGGTCCCCTCATTTACTAAGAAGCCATCTGACGTGGATGCATTTTTTTGTGAACTAAAGAAATATATCTGCTGTCAGAAATGCAGCTGTTGATTAGGCTGTATAGTGAGATCCAGAAAACCGTGTTCCCCATCGTCGAATCCCCCACGGATCTACTTCGAACCTGCATTTGACTGATCACATGGGGCCTGAAATACAACAAACGGAGTTTTGTTTTGTTTTCTTTTTCCAGCAAACACAAGCAAGAGGTCGTTATCTATACTCGATGGGGTGTTCCAACCTGAACAATAATCAGGTTACGAAAACATGCAGTATTTGATCTAATGCACACTAAATGGGCTTAATCTAGTAAATAGTGATACAAGTAATCACCTTTTAGCTCCGTCTAACCTTAGCGGTACAAAAACATGATGAGTCTAGTAGGATGATTCGATGATTTAATCAATTCTTATTATAGTAGAAGGGGTGTTGGGTGACGCAATGCACAAAGAACACTAGATTGTGCCTTACTGCATTTCGTAGACAAACTTCAGGTCACCATAAACAATTAAATGATGGGAGAGAAAGATATAAAAAGACCGTCGATGTTTAGACGATTGGACGGGTCGCATTAATGATGTTCCTCGAGTACACTATCATTTCAATACTCTTCTTTAATAACGTATGTTCAGGTAAGCACATTAATTCATGATTTTTTGATGAATCAGTGGTTTCTCTAACTTCTTGCTGCGTTCCCGAAGTTCATAGAAAATAACGTGAACCAATAGTTTGAAACAGCCAAATGGCTGATAAATCCGCGAACATTATATCAAGGTTGATTACACTGTAGTCCAAATATCCGAACCCTACAACACCGATCCACTGGCGCTCTACTTATTCGGGGCCCTCAACTTGCTGCCAGGTCAAAAATCTAGCTCCTTCCTTAATCTAATGAGGGCCCAGTACGTACATACGAAAGCTCTTATAAAGTGAAACGAACATTCCAATATTTTTTCAAGGTTGAAGTTAGCTACATTAATACTTGTAGCTTGGGAATTAGGCCGATAAATGACAGGCAAGCCAGGCGGTACACAAGAAGAGCGCATTCAATTCGAAGCGGTAACGTGTAAAACATGTGACATGTTGGCAGCGTGATTACACAACATAAATGAGAAATATATAGGAAGTTATAGAGACATTATTGTACCTAGGAAATTTTCACCCTCGTCAGTAATTGCAAGATGGTACAGCGTAACTGGCTTTGAGGAACGTGCTATTAGGATGATCATAAACATGCATCGAAATATCCACAAAGTGGATAACGGCTTATAAACATGTTTCGCTCCAAAATTTCTCCTGATTACTTAAATTATCCTGGTCAAAGCAAACAAAAATATTTATTTCGCTTCCTAATCAGAATATGGATGCCAGAAAATCGGTCCTGTTAATAAGTATTCATTTCTCCCTTAAAACCCCCAATTTTTCGAATTATTTAATTAGCCTCAGTCGGGCAATTTAGTTATAGACCGATAAAACGCCAGTCGAAACCGTCACCATATTTCCCCTCTCGTCTGACAGGGGGAACATAAACGTTAAATCTCTTTGCCTATGCTGGTGTACCTACCAGAGCAAAGTTCCATGTGCTGAAGAAATTTTGCTTGTGGATATCAAAGTTGCGGTGAAACGCATCAACAAAGGTTGGTCTGACAAAACCATTCTCAAACGTTGTTTATCAACGCAGCTTATTGTTCCGCCATTCCTGAACTATCAAGTGCCCGCTGGTCACTGCATTCCGGGTGCTTCAAATAGTCTAGCGGCTTTCATAGCTACAAACGACAGCTCTGAATAATACGCGTCCATTTTGTCACGCCTTAGCCCGCAATGCACTGATAGCTGTAGCCGGCTTGCACGAAAACCGAAATGAAATCCTGCCTGCTCGCGCTCTGTAATGGAATGGAAGCGGAAATTACACTTATCCGTCAACGGTGGGTTACCCATATTTGCTATTGTACCAGGATAATGCGGATTTTCTTCATGGATAAAAGTTCTAAATAAATGAGTGTCCATGCAGATGAAAGCATCAGTTTGTGAGGGCTTGGCTTAGATGTCCGAAAGCTGTTTGTATAATGTAGGAAATGAATGTCGCGGCTGAGCATGTTATCCTGGGAGGTGACATATCAGACTATTCATTAGTGCAGGGGCTGTTAATCGGATTTCTAAACCGTGACATTCATCATTTAAGGCAAACACAAAAGTCTTGATACAAAAGCCGCTAAGGAATGACCCGCAGCATCTATTACTTTGGTATTCGTGGTCGTATTTTGTTAAATTGGCACAAAGAATTAAATTGGCCAATATTTAGCGGACGAATTGAGCTTCAAAATTGCGTCGCTTACTACTTTGTTTGAGGGGGCTTCATTGCAGAATGTGATTCTCCATAATAGCCGGTGCTTGGGGCATCAAAAATATTAAAAGAATTCGCGCCAAAGGACAGGAGAAGGGGCTTTGAGTGAAGTAATGCACAAACAACTCTGGTTTGTGCCACAATGTATTGCGGCGAGAAAATTCAGTTTACCATGAACAGTTAACTGAAAGAGGGTAACGATATCAAAAGCCGGTAAAGTTTAGGTGATTAGATGGGCTGCAATAACGAGATTCCCTGGGCACATTATCATTTTAGTACTCATCCTTATTATTGTATCTACAGGCTGGCACACAAATTGATTATTTTTTGTTGAATCATCGGTATCGTATCTATAAGTTGCGTTTTCGAAATTGATAGAAAACCGCTTGAACCAATAATCCGAAGTAGCCTAATGGCTGACAAATCAAATAATATTCTGTTTAAAGTGTGGCTAATGTATGTGGTTTCTGTAACACCTGCCCAGCATTGCCCTAATTAGAGGCAGTCGTCAGTTTGCTGACGAACCGCAAATTTAGCTCTTCCTTCCTGCCGACGATTACTCGATACGTATACGCAAAACTCACACAAAAATCAAATATTCAAAATAAAATAAAATAAAACAACTTTAATGCAAAGAAATTCAAATATTTTGCAAGGTCATAGTTAGCTCCGTTGATAATTGTAGCTTGAGAATTAGGCCGATAAATGACAGGAAAGCCAGATGTCACACGAGAAGCGCGTGTTCAAAACGAAAGGTAAAATGTGAAACACATGGCATGTTGGCAGCGTGGTTACACAAAACAAGCGATAAATAAACAGGAACTTATAGAAGCACTAATATAAAGGGAAAATTTTCCCGTTTCACCATCGGCAAGATGGCACAGCTCAGCGGACTTTGGGCCAGCTTAAACAGGATCGCCACAAGCAGGCATCGGAATATCTACAAGATGGATAATGGATTTTGCACAATTTTTGCTCTGAAATATCTTCCGAATACTTACATTATTGCCGGTCAAAGCATACCAACGAATTTTTCGTCCCAATTCCTAATCAGAATTTGGATAACCGGCAATCAGTCCTGACAGTCCTTCGATATGCAGTTTTTTAAAGTTGCAAATAAGACAATTTAGCTTTGAGACAACTAAAACGCCAGTTAACATCGGCACCATATTTCTCGTTTTGATTGAGATGAGGGACCTTGCATTTATGTTTTGAAATAAGTAATATGCTTATCGAAACAGCGTTCTAAATGCGGTAAGAACGTGCTTGCAGTTTTCAAAGCTGCGCTGAGACGCATGACAATAGGTGGGGCGAACACAAATCAAGAGTGACCTATTCTGATTCTGAGTAGCCAAAACGACCAATTTCAGCCTGGTCTTTAAGGGGCAATCCTAAGACTTCGTTTATCAACGCTGCTAAGCGTTCCGCTATCCCTTGCATAATTACGTGCTCAGTGAATTTAACTGTGTGCTTACTGCTTCAATTATCTTTGCAGAGTTTAAAGCTACAAAATGAGGGTCCTAAATAAGTCGCGTCCTGCGAATCAAACCCGTGTACCAAATCACCAAAACAAACTTCCTCATTTTTTAAAGGGAGAATAAGCATTGATTCATTGGAAAATGTAGCTTTCTCTAATACCCTGTGTTAGGGCATTAAGAACGTCAAAATAATTTGCGCAAACGGTGTGGGTAAGCCCATGGGCGCAGAGAGCGAGTGTCGTTGGTCGTTGTTTTGTTGTGCCTCAGTCTATGTCATGAAAGCACCGATTCGAAAGTGTCATATGGGAACTTTATACATATAACAGTTATAAATTAAGAATACATTTTTGAAAACATTGAGTGAAAGGTACACATATAATACAGCATCTATCCGTTTCGCGTTGATGCTGAGCTCAATATTTTGTAACAGTTGACCGGTTAGCAGCCGTTCTCCAGCCCATCGTTTTGTGGCCAAATGGGGCACTACTGAATAATAACCAAACCGTCACAGATTATATAAAACTGACAAACTCTAAAATGTTCAGGTCACACATAGAGACAATATGCAAATACACGGGTCCGTTCACAGAAGGCGTGCAACATGTGTGTTAAGGCTTCCTAAAGAATGCGGTGATTTATAACACGGTAAAATTTCCTGTTCCTGGACGAACAGCGTTCGCCAAAATCATGGGTGATTTTGCAGTAGTAATTAGTAAGCACAATCATGTTGCTCAAAATGACCTTCAATTCTATATTCTACCACCGTAGTTTCTACTTTATCGGTCAAACAATCACCATGTATATACCTGCAGGATGCACGGTTGAAAATGAAAAAAAATGGCAAAGGACAACAAAAGATTATTTGCGATGGCAATGACGCAAAGTCCGCCTAGCGGCAACACTATAACCTGCCTTGTATTCAACTAGCCAAATGTTTGCACTAATCATAGAAATGGAAGTGACTGGAGAGATTCAAATTCCAGCATAATCTATCCCACACCATGTTGAGGCCATTGATTGCTCGCACCTGCTTGTTAAACAGCAAATCTTTTGCATATCAGTAGCGATATGCTACACAGCCGTGCCACATGTGTTCAAAGACGTCACTACTGCGGTACGGCTGAACGCACTGCTACATACTCGGCCAAAGAAAGCAGTTCGCAATCGCCAATTTTGAACCTGTGTTAACCTATAATTCACAAAGCCAACGATCAATTTCAAAATCTCCCTCGGAAAAACGCTACTGTGTTTTGATTTAAACGAATGTCTAAGGGAGCTATAGAATGATTCAAGTTCCTCAGATATTCTGGATGATTATCTAGTATATTTTCCTGAAACTTTTCACTCGTAGTTCAGTTGGTGTAACTTTAGTATATGTTAAATTGCTTGTAAAGCCACGACATTATAAAGAGCTTAAAAAGGTTCACTTACCACTGCACCCTGCAGGATTTTGACATCAGATAGATGAACACGTTCAACATAAATTTGTTTAAATGATTCCGCTATCTGGCTTCCATTTAAAAAAGGAGCAGTAAGGGGAGCTCACGGAGGAGATAGTTTGATAGCTATAATTCATAAGGAAACAGCGGCATGCTTCTGTGCGATCTGTTTGGCGGGATTACTACAGTTAACACTGTGAAATGTCTTTTCAAATATAATTATTTTGGCATTTGACGTATTTTAGCGTTTCTAACTCCATCGTTTTAGTAAAATGACGTGGACATCCAAGGCGTGTCAATTTGTTGAACATATAAACAACACCTTAACATCATCATCAATGAAGACTCAAGGACTGAGTCGAAAATTACACAGAAATATGTTTCACCCAGACAACGCATTAAAATGTCCGATTGGAATATAATTGCAAAAATACGCAATGAAACGTGACAATCAGAACTTCGTCAATTTGAAGTTTTATGTGTGGAACATTGTGTAATTAACTTATGTGAAGTGAATTTCCGTGGTATTAGGTTCCATGATTTGACAATCCACCGATGGATCAGGACAATAATCTCCCCATACGTGAGTGAAATATCGTGGGCCGAATTAAATCCCACCTAACGCAACCCGTGATTTGTGCACGTCATAACATCTTAAATTTGGTTATTGCCTGGTAGATTTTCAAACGTTTTGCCACTGTAAGTATCTATCGCAGGTTCCCTCAATACGAAGCACTATATGGCTTAGTTTAAGAAACCCTATATATTTGAATAATTTAATGTAGTTCTAGGGGAAGACAAATTGTTATTAAGGAAAAAGGTTATCTGTCGGCGTTAACTTCGCTTTATTCTAGGCAAAGCACTCAGTAAGGTTATGCTGGCTGTTCCAGTCCAAAAGCCAATTTTATTTGGAAACCTCCTGATGGTTTCGTGCGGCGTTGAAGTAATTTTGCCCTCAGGTCAAAAAGTACTGTCAAACGCCTTGGTGACATTCAAATATATGGTTTGAAGCGAAACTGGGTGACTTAACGTTCCTTGCGCGTGCGTGTGTTACTTGTGTTTCTTGTTTTATTTTGCGCTTACGTCCAAATTATGTAACAAGTGTTCAAACATGGGGTGAATTCAAAAGCTTTAAAATGATCCTGAATTTCAAAAAATGCAGTTGTGTAAACCGGCAAGGAAAAAAGAAGGAGTGTATTGCTCTTTTCTGGAGAAGTTGTTACGTCAAACACTTCATCTGATGAGTCAGATTGACCGCACCACATAGATGTCGATCCGGTGGGGTATAAAATCACCTTCCATGGTGGCTGTCACATCACTCTTTATAAACGAACATGTTAACTACTAATGATAACCGCACTATTTAACTCCTAGTGACGCCATAGCAAAATAGCGCATGTAATGCATTGATTGTCCCTGACGCTTGATATGTCTTGACTGCAGAATGGATAACGACTAGCGTGACCTACATAGGTTTTTTTTGCCGGCAAACTTGTTAGGCATTCCAGCCCATAGAATACCTTGCTATTTCGTCCTTTTAAAGCGTACATTTGAAATTAAAAGAAGCGTGCCGCATCTTGAAACGTTTTTAAAAGCCAGCTCCATAGAATGAACCTGTTTCCTATAAAAAGAAATTCGGAAAGCCTATACGCCAAGTGAAAATAAGTACTCAAAATTTGATATAATTTAAACGTTTTTGTAAGTAAACTTCCAAACGTTATGTATTATTTAACCCAAATACTAGGAGCGCTCTATGAGTAGGATATTTGGCCAAATCATTATCCACCCGAGCGTGATTGTCGTGTGGAATTGTATTGTCGTTGTATCGGAATGGGCAAAACAAACAAACAAAGCAGAATACAATGTCAGCGAGTTCGTCCGAGTGGCACTATATGAAATATTAGCCAGTTACACAAACCAGTTGCCAGTGTGTTCAATCAAACGGATGGAGGCCGAGACATTTAACGCAAGTCTAAAAGAAGTCCCGTTGGAGCAAAATGGAATTGAAGACTAAACGCCATTCAAGACACCACATCAATGACGAAATATATGTTACAATTTAATTCAGTCTCAAGCAGCGGTTATTACCGCCTTTCTCTCACTATATGCTACAGTTTTATATACACTAGTTTTGCGTAAGAAAATGTGGATCTCTTAGCGCTGTGACAGACATCGTCAAGAGATATGTGCTTTCTGTTAAAACAACAGAAGAAAATGAGCTTATATGAAACAATACCACGTCCAGTGATGATGAAGGAGGCACGTACGTTAAAAAAAAATTTAAATTGAGAACGAACACGCTCAATCAAGGGTGGCTGAGAGCAATTATCGAATGAAGATGGTAAATTATGTTGTGAGAATAAACACTCGCGGTATTTGTTCAGATTGGAAGAGGCGCCAAAAGGTCACCACGTGCGAAAATGTAAATAACTCATACCAGAGTTGTTTAGCAAACCTGTATTGAAATTTTCAATCATAGAATCATGCTAATTTTCCGCCAAGAATTATGCCAAAACTGACGTGTTTCACAATAACTGAACTCGGTCGTTAAGCTGTAGCACCATTTTATGTCGTTATTCAGCCGAAAATCAATCCGGCACTAAAAGCGATGCCATTCAGTATTTAAACAGATAGTGCGTTGTCCAAAAAGCACAAGTCAGAACGTCTTCATTCTTTTTTTGGAAAGATACTTCCATTAAGCCAATAACTACATTCGAAAACACATTTCAGAACTCAGAGTTGCAAGCTTGAGAAGCAAATAAAACATGTGGAACGACGCACTTATGGTTATCTGTGGTTTGATTTCATGTATGCACAAAATTGTCGACAGTTATTTAACTTGAAACTAGTAAACTTGAGCCAAGAGCCGTCAGCTGAATGAAGTCACCACGGTCATACGTGCAATTCTACTACCTCGAATTTCTCAGTGCGGTGGGCACTGAAAATACCGAATATATGATAAACCAAAGTGCTATATGCCTGCCGGCCTGATTCACCCGAATCTTCAAACGCGGCGGTTTTCAATTGAGTCTCCAGTGACACATTACCCAGTAGTGCATTTATTTGTCCTAACTCGTTTATGTTTGTATCACAAAATGACTTCCGAAGTGCCAGGTAAGTCGGGCCACTGTTCTGAATGGAATCATGCATGTACGTTTCTACCAAGCAAATTTTGCCGAAATTTTGTTGGCATAAAACGCATGTGATACCAGGAAGCATTTTCGGCCATTGTATAGAATTGACCGTCCAAACATTTTGTGAGATATCTGCAGCTTCATATGTCGTTCCCAAATCCCGTTTGAATGACGCCAATCAGTATAAACTTCCATGTGCCATCCATAATGGAGCCAGACTCAAGCACGAAATGGAGTTGTTTCTACACCTACCTTAGTCAAAACGGCAATATATTCTCCATCACAAAGCTCAAAATTATGCCGGCAAGATCCAGTTTGATGGAAAATTATGTTGCACTATATAAATGTATTTAGTGTTTTAATAATTTTTAGCGACAAGTTTACCGAAAATGTTACCCAGTTTCTTTGGTCAGTGCAAATAAAGACACCAGCGTCTACATTAACGAGTCCATATATGTGACCATTTTAGACAGTGCTTCAATTTTAGTAGGTAACGAGGAGGCTTTGTAATGCGCACGGAGATATCGTACCGTAATTTGCTTGTCCGATGTATAAGAGTTGCGATTTCTTTCAATCATCATTTGCAATCCATTAGAATTGGAAATTCCCTTAGAATTTGCAAAATTTTTCAGGAGCATGATTTGAATTATTCCTAGTTTGAATCATAGATTTTCTCCTAAAAAGCTTTCGCAAATATTTTATATATACAAGCAAATGCAACGACCTCCAAGATTTTACCCGTTTCTGCCACATGTTTGAACAATGTAAACGTGTCGGAGCATTCTGGAATCATAACCATTGTAATGGTATATATCTACTGCTCCGCTTACCAGAGAGTTGTCACTTTGGATATAAAAATACAACTTTCTTGCGGAGAATACAACTGGCAATCAATAAATGGGATGAATACAGGATTTATATATATATATATATATATATATNTATCTGAGAAACCATCTAATAAGACAGATAAGTCACGCTATTTACAATCATTTCGCCTAGTTTGTCCAGTTTGCTTTTACCAAATAGGAGAAGATTATTGTGAGTATTGTGGGTATTGTCGAGGGATCGTTTTCCTCTATTCGTCTCTTCCATGCTCCACATGGATACCTATATCTTGTTTCAGCAAGCACTCAATGGATCGATCAATTCCTTTTTGAGAATTACAGATGGTCGCTGTTAATTCACCAGCTTCCAAAAACAACTCACCTCCAAATGTGTGTGCCATGCATCATATTCGGCCTGTTTTAGTGCATCAGGCAAATCATTTTGACAACGAACCACGATATAAAATGTAAGGAAGGCTGATAAGCTGAGCGCTGATTTTATCTTGCTTAAGGTATCTTACTCCAATCATTTTGTGCACGTAACCCCGTTCTACATCTACCGGGTGACTACTTCGGCCTGAGCGATCCCAAAGAATGTGCAACATTTTATAGCGTACTCAAATATTAAAGTAGCTACTGCCTTTTGCGTGCCAACAATCTTACCAACGAATGAATCGGATGGCGTACATATTGAGCCTAAACTGGGGTCTTCTTATGGTTGGGCCACGGAGTGAGTATTGTGGGGCGCTCAATGCGTGCTACCTGAACGAATTTCAGTATCCGGTCATTCCGCATACCGCGTTAATTTAACTGCTAGTTTAATCTTTTAAAGTGAAATAATGCCTAATTACGAAATATCTTATATTTGGCCGAAAAGTATGCAATGCAAAAGGAAACGACGAAAGTGGGACCATATTGACCCCGTGGAAGCAGGACCACTTTCCACTGAAATAAAAATGAAACTCTTATGCATGGATGTGTCGTAATTTGCAAGCATCTCTTGATGTTCTTGGGTTTTTTTCAACTAACTCGATTTTAAGTACCTTTTCTCTCCAAGCTTGATAGTTTAGTGGAACACCATTAGCTTGCACAGATTAACCAACTGTCTTTGCTGTCACGGCATTTTGCTTATAGAGTGCACAATATTGCATTGTTTGCATTCATCTACCAGATGCGACTGCTCAACTTGAGAAATAATGGCCCATTTTTGCAGGATGGTTTAAAGAAATTCGCTCCCAAAAAATAATTAACGCAACCTCTCGCGCACTACTTGTTGAGATACATGTTGGGGTTTGTGTATAGCGCCGCGAAATTCACCGATACATCTGTTTTTTATTCCAGATTTCATCACTATAATTTGCTTGGCTTTTTACAGATTTCTGACTGTGTACCCAAACTACCTCCTAGATATTACACAAAGTTTACGCCTTCCGCGAACGACATTTTTCATCAAAACATTTTGCTACGCATGTCGGAGTGCATCTACCGAAAATGTCAGTGAAAATTTCCAAATACTGACACAGGCTATGCTAAAATGGTGGCCAGTGCTGATGGTAAGCTAGTAGGATATAGTCATTCGACGTATCAGATAACAAGTATCCGGATCGCAAATCACTCCATAACTTTTTACTTAGGGTTGTTTGCAAATAAGGGCACTGTTAATTTTTGCTTGATAAAGTTTTTCTAATCTACCTTCGACTGAACTTTTCAAACACATTTTCACGACCCATTATAAATGAACCCATTATGCCAATTATACATGCATACATTCTGGTCACCAATAGAACCCATTGATCAGTTTTCACTTCATAGCGATCTGTAGTGACATGTTATGTTCAATACAATATTCCTCATGACCCAGGCACACTTGTTTTTGGATACTGCACGAAAACCGCATTCCTCATTTCCCTAAATCTGCCCTGCCTCCTGCAATTTGTTTGCACACCGTGGCTTTAGGACGAATGCAGTGTGCGAAAATTCAAGGCTCAGGAAATGCACATGGTCCCTTATTATTCGACGATTCGGTCATTGGTTCGTTGGTAGGCGTTTTCAGATTTTGTGAAATTAAACTTTTTTCCTTTACATTTTCTCCACTAAATAGAAAAATATATTTAACAATCAAAAGTAAATTAATTGAAATAATAAAATTTTGCTACGGTTTGCGCGCACCCATAACAAATTCATCCTAAAAGGCATGGTTCGGTTTTCTTGGAGATATGTCGGCCAGTGACAAGACATGGCAGAATTCTGTTAGCCGCCAGATGTTGCACTCTTCTTGCGTTTCCGGATTCGAAGAGACAACTAGGCTGAGGTTCAAGGGCTATAATTTGCATACTCCAAAACACCTTAAAACCATGGCAGGTAATCAAGAGCATTTGTCTGCACAATCGTTTTCCACTCATAACCCTGAGTGGAATTCGCAAAATCTGTTTGCAATATATGAAACGCGGGACAAAGAACGCTAGAAAAATTCATTCACAGTGCACCGCACTTTAGGCAGAATGAAATGCGCTTGGGATATTTGTAGTGCTGGTCTCTCCAGAAGCATACGACCTGTTTGTGCAGGTCCCTTTTGGGTGGCTCTTGCTTAGCAGGTGCTTACAGATTACGTCACAAATGGCGGTTAAGCACCGCATTGATGACAGTGTCACTGATGATAACCACTATACATTTATTTGGACAAACCGCGTGCGTAAATCCAAGCGTCGTGGAAGTATATTTGCCTAAATCTAACTATGCTTGTACACGATACTTAGAATCAGGTCCACCACGTGCAGAACGCTCACATTGTTGCATTTTGCCCTCACCGAATTTTACAATTACGGCCTGCTGATGCTGCATGAATTGCTCAATTGCGCAGCCGCATTGTGAGCAGATTATTACGTTTTATGATTCAGGCCAGCCTAATCCCAAGCATCAGATTGCATTGTCAATGTTCCGGGAAATTTTTCACAGAAGTGCGCTAAAATTGGTGTCCCCGAACAAAAAGCTTCCTCAAATCCTTGATTCTAAGTCACGCGTGTGTGTTATAAGCCCAAAATGAGTGACGGTTTCATCCGTCTATGCCACCTGGAAGTGTCATTCGAGCTTACAATTTTAACTTCACAGAATTCGCAGCCAAACATCTCCACAGTCAAGTTCAATGAATTATTTAATCTGTGTACAAATTAACCATAACTTTGAATGTAATCTTTGGCTCACTATTATCAAGTGAGACAAATTTATTAAGTTCATACCCGGCATTAGTGTTCCTAGTGAGTGTTGTGTCGGCCAAAATTGAAATCTTCATTAAATCCCGTTTTTCCTTGAGGCTGATGCGCCTTCTACCATCAGCGAGGCGCGCAGGTCCCTGCTTTTGATGCCTGCCTTTTTCGCTTGCGTACTAGACGAGGATTTGTTTAGCAGTCATTTTATTATTAATTTGAACATTTCAATCTTAGTCTATGCGTGTGGATGGGGCGAGTTTTGACCAGCATGTACTGCAACGCACGCATAGAAGGGACTGCTTCTTCCGTCATTGGTCGCGCTACTATCTGTGAGAAAAATGTATACCAGTGACGTTATCAATTTGGTTGCCGGCGTTCAAACGTGAAGACCCACCGCGGCTGTCGAATTAAGGTAGGCGGTTGGCGCTATCACTGGAGAGAGCACATTTGTTTGCCGAAATGGACACATTTTAGGCCACAAAATAACGCTCATTCTCATGTGCACTTGAGGCTCTCAACAGCGAATTACGGTGAGTACTCTGTGGCAGTTAGTGAATAAAATGCCAGATCCCGATGGACGCAATATGTACAAAAATTTAATCGTTTATACAGGTACCCTGCTGAGATTAGACTTCTACTACTGGCTGGACAAGCAAATTAGTTACGCCACGCGGTGCTTAACAAAGAAGCCGTGCGCTATCTTGGCACGAATCTTGCATAATTCCCATCAGCGGCTTCGCACGATTCAGTGGCAAACCATAATATTTTTATTCACAATGCCGAAACAAAACTCAAGTGTCTGGCGAAGACCCATGCAGGCAACAAAATTGACGGCCCTTGCATAGGTTTCGCGCTTATGAGAACGGATATATTTTCTTAAAATAAGAGGAGTATATAAAATCTACATCCCCTTAGATACCGAGGAGAACGTTGTTAGCCCAAGCAGAGTAGACGAACTTTGTGTTGTTCGATGCAATTCTCTCTCGTGATCTTTTGCATCAGTTAGTGAAACCTGTGAGAGTTCGCTATCATTAGATATTCTACGTACACCATGCGTGGTGCATTCAACGGTGTGGGTGTTGTGTTTAAACGATATATATCGAATGAATGAACATTTTTGCAATTCACGTAAGCTTGTTACGTTCAATTTGGTTCCGCTTACAAGTAGGAATATCTCAATTTTGCTCGTAATTATTGAAATCCCTCACAACACCATAACTGTGTATTTACCCTCTGCTTCGAATGTTTACCTCCTCATTACCCAGTTTCAGGAAAGGGTCCAAGTGACAGTAGGTGTTCCGGCGTGGTAACATATTGCGTCGTTACTGCTTCCGAATCCACCAAATTAAAGTGATTTTTGAACACGTAAATTGGAGATCCCAGTATGGAGGATGCGTGGCTAGCACGAGTTAAGCATGAGAATCACGATTTCAAAAACTTAAACACAATATCATAAATCCACCAGGGCGGAATCCAATGACCAACCTACCGGGTCACTAAACTAAGTTCTGAATGTACTGAGATTTTTCTTTGGCCGTTCGACCGGCGCGAGCGAACGGAATAAACTGGCTGGTATGGCGACGGACATTCAAATTGTCTTAACGCTCAAGTCTTAGTCATGTCTTCAGAATAAAGGAATATTATGCCGATTTCACAAAATCTCTTTTACGGGGTACTCTATCATACCGTTATAATTTTGGGTTAGCTGTTTCATGTAACCACCGATGTTTGGTTCGATGAAATCTGGCTATTCAAGATCCTAAACCACAAGATTCGGTTGGCAGAACCTAGCCAAGTTGGGAACACGACGTAGAGAAAATGAGCGTGACACTCACCACGATTAGGTGCACATAAGCGCATTTCTTCCTCGTCCGTATTTTGCCCGTAGCAAACCCTACGTCCTATTGTAAAGACTTGACTTTATTTATTGAGTAAAGTTTGTCACAATATACATAATTACGTGCATGCGGTACCAACCCTAGTGCGTTTGTCCGACAGGTGTGCTTTGATATCACTACGTGTGGAGCTGTTTCGCACAGTTCTCGAACGTCCCCAGAGCTGTCGGTGCTTTTAAAATGTGAGGCCATTCGTCCGCAAAGCGGCTTAATGGAGTCGACGAAAGCTGCAGAAGTTGTAAACACAATAATATGGCCTTCAGGGATGGTAGACTTGCATGAAAATCTGTCCTATGATTCAACAAAAAATATTAGCAAAAATTCACTGGTCAATCGTTAGATGAATAATGGCGCTTTTCCTAAATAGATGCACAATGAGTAGAGATTCCTATGCGGTAACAAGTCAAATACAACGTATTTGATGTGGTGTTTATGTTCTCCTTGTCGGTTATGTGCGTCAGCAAACATCACCATACAAGAGGCCCACTTGTGTATTTGGTCAAGGCAGAATCCATATGGGTTAAACTCTTCAGCGATACGGTTATTTCGATTCCAATAATGTATTCTCAGTGGCGCGTTTTTGCTCAAATTATTATATCTGTGTGCGGCTCAGAAAATGTCTTGAACAACTTTTTTCAATAACAAGTTAGGAGCCGATGAACTTTTGCTCAAATTTAAAACACCCTCCAGCAAACGTAGGATAGGGAACACACTTGTGGCGCTCCTCTGGGTACCATTTACCCATCAGCAAAACAGCGTTCGTCCTTCCCTTATAAAGAAATCACAGCTTAGTCAAAAATAATTACGTGCCGTATTGTAACGGAAGAGTGCTGAGCCGTGTAAATTCAAGATCAAACACTCTGGTGAAGTCTAACACTAAATGAACATTCCAGGTTATAAGGCACAAATAAGAATATGATTCAATATAGGTAAGGTTTGTTATTGATAAACCAGATGAAATTGTTAACCATCGTTCCTTTAAGAATCCAGCGTTTCAGGACTTTTAACACAGCGAGGACATTTCCTGTTTTACCGTAATTAAAACTGTATCATGCTCATTGCCGGTGGGCACATGCAGTGCAGATACCACTTTACTAGTACGCCGGGTTTTTCCTGGAACGCCATCTTATAAACATGAACCCAGTATGGAATCTAACGTCATGACATCGTCCCAAAAGTATATTTTTGGTTACAGGCAGCAACAATAGCTGCATTCTGATGATAGATATACCTTGTGAAACACACTCGAGAGATTGCAGTAATGACGTTTTGTGGCTATCACACGATAAGCGTGAGGGTCACGTAGTTTTTGATTTCATACACTCAACGCTTGCAGTATGAATCCACCAAGGCGAAATTCCATGGCCGGCGTACCGGTTCACTAATTCAAGCCTTCTTTTACGTTTGGCTAATATGATCATTTTAATAGCGTTCCTACTTTTACCCGAAGGAAACTTGATTAGTTCTCCTCATGGGAATAAAAGCGGATACTTTTCACGGTGTAACCCATGTATCACGAACGATTTAATTTACAGAATTCAATTTTGTTGCACGTGGGCTTCTTTTCGACAGACGCAATACACTGGCTTGTAGGGACAGAACAATTAACTGCGTTTTAACGCTCAGGTGGCATACACGACTTCAAAATCAAACAGATTTTATAACAATTAACGAAAAGTATTTTACAATCAGACGCTTGCAAAACTGGGACGTTTACTCCGTTTATCGACCGATCACGTGTGCGCTGGAATCTGCTTATTCGCGGTCGTGAACCGTAAGTTGCGGTCAGCACAAACTTGGCAAGTTGAAAACCAAACGCTTAACGACACCGTCCGCAATTATGTGCGCACTAGCGCATGTCTTGAAATACGTATTTTGGTGGTAGAAAACCTCGTGCTGCTCTGTGGTTATTTATTTATCCAGTAAAGTTCTTCCATACCGCAGCACTGTTAGCGCTTCCAGACGGTCACCCCGTTCTACTTTAAGTAGCTTACTTCAGTCAACAAAAGCTACACATGCTTCAAATATTTAATAATATGGCACTCGGAAAAATATGGCATGATGTAAAAGTATCATTTTATTGAACGAAAATATCATCTAAAATTATCTGAAAAATCGTGAGAATAATAGCAGATTTCNTATATGTATTGGTTGGATTCATTAGCGTTTGTTGATGCAGGTTTCCTTTGTACAATCTGCGTTAGGGGAGTGTTCTTATAACCAAAACAGAAAATCTCCCCCACCGAAACTACCCATTGCCTAGATTAACCTGCAAACCGACGTCTAGTTCAGGCGACATATTTTGATGAAATGTCGATCCCACACCTAGGTTCTTCACAGCTTTATTACCTACAGAAGCTTTTGTATTTTCACTACGAACTGAAAATGGTATTTTTCCATACATTGGAGTTGACCATTGAGTATTGCTTTAAATTTCAAACTACAAAAAATAGCACACACATTGCAGCGTCCATATCCTGTGCGCTTTGTACGCCCCTTTCAACTAAACGAATTTATTGACTTGAATGAATAAAAAATGGCCCTAAAAGTAGGATATGAGCACGCTTTTGAATATATGTTTACGAAGATCTCTAAGAAACTGGGATGCATTACGGACAGATTAGAGTAGAGCGTAGTTTGTGGCCAACGCCAATAAATCTGCGCCTATACAAAGTTGGAGTATTGTGGTCTGTACAAGCATGTAAATCATAATTCGCAGATGTGTTCATGGAAACGTTATAATTTGTTTCTTTGAAACCACGACATGTTCACTTTTTCAGCTGGTGAGTTTATACATCAGTTAATCAATTTTTTTCCCTTTGTTGTCAGATATAAGTATGATGTTTAGGAAAGTCTCTTTGTAGTGCGGTTAATAACGAAGATGAGAGACAACCGCCATCAACGAAATTCAACCGGAACGAAACGTGCTTGTGCAAATAGTGAACAGGCACACAAAAAACGGTCATACATAAACAACTTCTTTTAAATCTCATTTTACTGCGGCCTTGCATATTTTAATTTTACTCGTGCACGTATTGTCACACAACAGTCAAATTGGATATAATAATCGAAACGAGATGTGATATAATTCGCATCAAAATATTTGCCTTCTTTTGAAAACAGAAACACCGACTTCGGGTGAGTTTCAAAACAATGAATCGTACTTTGCAGGGAGGAATTACTCACATTGACCGAATATTTGGTCATGACTAATTACGAGTCTGAACATTTACCCGTGGGGTGACTGAGCTTTATTGGGATATGGCAGAACTATGTTGTCAAAATTAGCATTTGCATGTTGTTCTATTCTTACGGCAGTGCATGAGCTCAAGGAATGCGCAAGAAAGAATGGATAAACTTATTCTGGCAATTCAGTATTGTGCTCACATTCTGTTTATCGAAGGGCAGTTGACACACCCGCCGTAGGATATGGATTCCAGAGGGCGTGAGGCACGAGATTATGCAATCCCAAATCGAAGCACTCATTTTCACCGGGTGCGAATATCCGGTGCGGTGGCGTTTCAAATCTTACAATGAAACATGTAACTTTGTTGAGATACGCCACTTGTCTGCGTAGTACGGTCATATATGTCAGGGCAACCTCAATTGTTTTCTCTCGTCGGGCATTCTTCTCTGGAAACGGGGCACGTTCCCGGCGCGTTTCCTTTGGTTGATATGCAATTTACCGCTTGACTAAAAGATCACCAACTGGTCAACTCAACGATATCTCACTACTTCACATGGTCGAAAGAATAGAAAACTACGAATTACCTAGTTCATTGGCGCGCAGCATTTCCGCTTGCCTGAAAGACCACTGACTGGCCAACTCAATTTTGTCTCGTTGCCAAACAAGGCTGGAAGAATTGACAACCATCAGCTACAGGGTTCCACGGCATGCAGATCGCAAGGCCTAAGTGTATTATCATTCAGCGTGTGACAAACTAATCTACCGAAATATAAGTGGTTATCTCAACATATATATAACGCACCTCAAGCAGTCCTGTTGACGTGTTAACACCGCACTTGCAAACAATTTCGCTGGTATTATTGTCTAAACACGGTAGACTTTGGGTCACTTTGATGCGTATTCTTACTGTCTCTAGACAAACACATAATACATTTTGGCCTTGAGAGAAAGCCTGAAGTGTTGAAAATTAGCCATCATTATCGTAGATTCCCAAAACTGAGAAAACGTTTTATCTTCCACCAAAGCACTGAGGCTTTTGCAGCCAACCAGGATAACAAACGTATCTCCTAAATCCACCTGTTTGACTGCACGCGTGCCGATTTGTTTGACTCGTTCTGAGCTCACATATGCACGTGGCACGGTATGGCTGCAAGACCCGGACCAAAGTGCACAGCTGGATTGCCCTGGTTATTAAAAACAGTATGCATTTCTATTGGATGTGATGCAAGAACAACATCATTATGGGCGTATAGCAACAATGTTTAAGTGCGAACAAATAAGTTTCAGTGGGCATTACAACTACAGATTTGAAATGCAATACACAACACCCCTGGGTGATAAATGTAAATGTAGTGAACTCAGAAACTATTCTGTCGCAGACAAGTAGGCAATTATGACGGACGGCATATATTTTCATGACGGGAATTATGTATAAAATGTACTCCTATTTATCCATTGAAGAGATGCTTTTCGGTCCCGCGGGAGAGCTGGCTGTTATGCTGTTCGATCCTATACTGTCTCATAAAATTTTGCATTTGTGGACGAATCATGTTATCGCACAAGCACGCAATCTAACTTCCTTAGTACAAGGCGACATCCCACGTTCTATTGTGGGATGTTTCACAGTTGCTCAGACCCAGTCAATGCTGAAGACTATGGGGTTAAAAGATATGTATCCAATAAACGTAACTGCCTATGACTTTTGTAATCTTATTTTTAACTTGGTTTGGCTGATGTTCAGGAATATTTCACCGTTTGTGCATAATTAGTGGAATTGCGCGCAGCACCGTTACCATATAATTACCTTCTTGTTCAATGTAGAAATATAATAGAATGAATATTCTGAAAATCTTTCTAACAAACCTAAGAATACCCAATGAAGTGTTAACACAGCACTTGCGTATGATCTCGCTGGTATTGATTTCTAAACAGGGGAGATACTCGGGAGATTGTATGCGTATTCTTTAAGTTTCGCGCTTATGAGGACAGATATATTTTCTTAAAATAAGGGGGATATATAAAATCTACATCCCCTCACATGCCGAGGAAAACGTTGTTAGCTCAAGCAGAGTAGATGGGCTTTGTGTTGTTCGATGCAATTCTCTCTCGTGATCTTTCGCATCAATTTGTGAAACCTGCAAGAGTTCACTACCATTAGATGTATTACGTTTGCCAATATTCTACGTACAGCACGCGTGGCGCATTCAGCGGTGGGGGCGTTTTGTTTTGAACGATATATATCCAACGAATGAACCTTTTTTGCAATTCACGCAAGCAGGTTATGTTCAGTTTAGTTCCTCTTACAAGTAGGAATATCCCACGTTTTGCTCGTATCTATTGAAATCGCTCACAGCACCATAACTGTATATTTATCCTCTACTTCCAGTGTTTACCTTCTCATTACACAATTTCAGAAAAGGGTCCAATTGACAGTAGCTGTTCCGGCGTGGTAAAATATTGCTGTCTTACTTCTTCCGAATCCACAAAACGAAAGTGATTTTTGAACACGTAATCCGGAGATCCCAATATGGAGGATGCATGGCTAGCACGACTTAAGCATGAGAACCACGATAACTGCTACTTCAAAAACTTGGACCCAACATTTTAAATCTACCAAGGCGGGATCAAATGGCCAACCTACCAGGTCACTAAAATAAGTTATGAATGTATTGAGATTTTTCTTTAGCCGTTCTACCGGCGCGAACGAACGAAATACACTGGCTGGTATGGCGACGGACATTTAATTTGGCTTAGCGCTCAAGTCTCAGACATGTCTTCAGAATAAAGGAACATTATGCTAAATTCACAAAATCTCTTTTACGGGGTACTCTATCATACCGGTATAATTTTGGGTTAGTTTTTTCATGTAACGACCGATGTTTTNAATGATTAATTCGCATTTGAACAATAGCATTTGAGCTAATCTTTGGAGTGTTTTTAACGACGTTTGACCGGTTGCAATATGTTTCCACTATAGCTCGAAGAATACTTACAAACTTCATCGCTAGTTTGTGCTTTGTTCTCACGGATGTCATGTAAGTGAACAACCTTTTGGTTTAACGTCATATCTAGTTTATCAAAGCAAAAGCGCTAAACTGATTTCGAGATAACAAACACATTCCTCCGCATCATCTGTCTGTTGATAAGCACTTGCTTGGCGTTCCAAATGCTATTGCAAAAACGTGTACTCTGAAAATATTTTAGATGACCTTCCTACAAGCCATCCAGCTACAAAGCATTTACGTAGTAACACGTTTCGGGCAGCATTATTTATTCGGCAATCTTACAGAATATACTTGCTATATATTGACGATGATAACAAACTCCGAAAATCGTTGGCACATTTCGTATCACGTAACATTTCCTGCGGCAGCCGTCTGTCTTAGCGCAGATAGTTTGGGCTCCGGTAATCTCAGAAACAGTGGTGATTTCAGAATGTGTTAAACGATTGATCAGCATGTGTTTTTATAAGTTTTATGTTACTAAAGCCTTTATTGTTCACCATAATTTGTATGAGCACCTTCAGTCATAACCGAATTCGCTGTCACGCTATATTTGGGCAAGGAGAAAACTTGACTATTTTATGTTTCCAGCATTTAGGTAGGCTACCCCAATGCTAAATCTTCTACGAGTGTAAGGAGGAAAGCCCTTTGCCACGGAGCTGTTTATTAGAAAGATGCCAACTAAACAGTTATAGATTATTGGACAAGAAAGTTAAACTCTCATTCGCACTTTGTTTTAAAATACTGAATATCTGTCTTCTTCTTGAACGCGTCTTCTTGAACTCTCCTAGTTATTCATTGAGTACCACACAATTGCAAGCGAAAACTGCAAAGTAGTTTCACAAATTCCGTAATAAACCCCACCTTCCATTAGATCAAAGCGGAGTTACGAGAACACACATACTACTCACATGCCTCATCAGTAGTATCCACTCTCACACGAGTATAAACTAATAAAATGAAGCAAAAGATTTTGGTCGAAATACATACCAGATACATCGCACCGGCGTATGTCTTGCTAATTCAGTGTTATGAACCTGCACAAGTAGTAAACAATTGGTAAACTTTACGCCTACAGAAAGCCCAAACCGATTCCAGACATAGTTGCCAGGCGTTGGCGATATTGGAGATATTGGTGATACTGAAGAGGATGATGACGAGGGAAGGAAGCAGCTTGCTTTGAGAACATAATCAACACTGGGCACTAATTCAGCCTGGCTTTTCCTAATCTCTCAGCTCGGCTTACCGCGTGCAAGGAATGAGGTAAAAGTGAACGGTATATTTGTCTTGCCCGCGAAAACGTTTCTCAATCCAAAACGTACGGTTGGGGAGCCTGTATTTATTCTCATCATTCCAGCAGATATACACAACATATATTAAGCCAAATGCTAGCAAGTGCTGACCCTGCTGGTACCTCCGGAAAGCGGTAAGCGCTCGTAAGCTTAGTCAACACCAATTCAGCGCTCTACTGCTAAGTAACGCAATAACTTTGGCTTGAAAATCCTGCCGGCTTTGACAGCTCCTGCGTTGAAACTGATAGAACAGAACAAATTTTTCTGGCCTTTGACAGCGAGTGGTTCAGTACAGCACATTTTGCTGTCTCACACATGGGGTATGTTTATGGTGAACATTATGTCCATAACATTTTAAAGCAAGCAATTCGCGCGGTAATAAAATGTAACTTGAAGTCAGTTCATCCAATGTGTATGGAGCATCGTAGACAAGCCACCGTTAATGCTTGTTTAAAATGCGCCTAGTATCTGGAAATTACATGTGCAAATATTTGTTTACTCGCATTTGCTTGCGAAAAAGGCATTGAAACCTCTATAATTGGATCACATCTGGCGCTTGCAGGGTACACCTTTACGCATGGACCTCTGATCGTTGCGCCCGCGAATGGCGCAGACACGAGGTTCACCAAAACAATCTACGCCTCACCCCTCTTAATTTTAAGCCATCGTGTATTTTGCGTGAGCTTTCGGACCGTCTTCACAAACTAGTAAATTTTTACAGTGGCATTTTCTCGTTGCTGGCATCCTCTATAGGCTTCTTATTCGTATCAATCACTCTCAACTGCCTCATCTTCAAACATCGTCATATTCATCTTTGTCTTCTTGAGTAGCAAATTGTTATTCGATACGCGAAACGGGTTTGTTTGCAGAATGGGGAAATGGGGTAATTTCTTAAATGAACAATAGTATTGTTTACCCGGACACGAAATTTGTTTTATGACTGTACGCGGACGCCTCTGCTAGTTCTAGGCATGAGACTAATTTTGACACTGGTTCATAAATTTCAGCAACATTTTTATAACCTCTCAGTAGACGCTATAATCGCACTTCCTGGTCTATTTATTTTAGGGTCACGGACTACTTGTGACTTCTATGTGAGAGCGGACGTGTTGGAATGTATCCCGTGCACAACTTCTTACTTGCACACCTGACATATGCCAACTGTCATTTATTTTGGCCATACACGCTGATCGCTGAGAACATCCTGGAGAAAAATATCTCAGTTAGCTGTATGTTCTTCTGATATTGTAATGCTTTATGCAACTCGGTTGCCTTCACGTGTCCTCCCCAAATTGATTGTTACATATAATAAACCAACATATTTATTCGTATACATGATACGCTACACGAAAATGGATTTTTTTCTGCCTGGACATTGGAGGCGATTTCCTAACTACACCTGAAAATTTACTGTTGTACAAGCAAGTTAGTAGGCGGCTGAAGTTGGAATTTACTTCCGGGAACCTACTGCGCAGTAATGTAATCTTGCAGCAAATTCTGATGGCGCCTCACTAGAAAGAAAACTGCTTTGCAACTTGAGAACGATTACTGGAGTAGCACACCTTGATCCTTAAAAGCTTATGAATATCACACATCAGGTCCCGCAGATATATGCACCTAAACAAAATTTAATTAACACTCACAATTTTCTTTTTGAAACGAGGACGCTGTAAAGATGATGTAAACGGAAATATTCACAATTCGTCTGTTTGGGCCAATAGTGCTTCATAAGCAACTTGGATTTGGGTTACCTGGTAAAGCTTAAATTGGGAAAATACAACATACGGTCTTGGTGTGCCTCCGGTGGGAACCACTCTTTGCTTGCCTGAATTTTAGGGCGCGCGGAAACTAACTATTTACTTCCTCCTCCAAAATGTAGGCGGCCCACTGGCAGGACGGGTGTTGTAACCATAAGACCTGCATTAATGGGTAAATACTTCCCACTGATGGCTTGGAAACTAAGTATTTTCACATTTCAAAGTTGCCTGGCCGGTGTAGTGAGAAATCTCGTGAAGCGACAAAGCGACGCATATATTCAGGTACTAAAATTAAAGCTTTTAGGGAAGAGATAAATTTATTTCTCCAGGGAACGTGTGGGATGGAGATCTATGAA
>SJOL01006176.1:426176-447524 GCA_004794785.1 Opisthorchis felineus
GATATTTATCCATTGAGTTCTCTCAGAATTCTATCAGAATTCTTTCAAAAGTGGACATTCAAATATTTAAATTGCTGGGGTGGAAGCAGCCAGTTTGCGCCAAGGCAACACCCTTAGCAAACTTTTTGAAATCTCACTTCATCAACTTGGAAGCCAAGGTCATAGATGACTCAAGGGATCAGAGGCGGCGGATAACGTGTGACGTAAACTCCGCTAAGATTTTTTGGTTGAAAACCTAGTAATTGAGAGAACCACAAATTCGCCTTTGTTTGCCTTTCGGCTGACAAACAGGTGCCTGTGTCCGGTGGAACGTGCACGCCTGTTTATTGTCAGCCTTCACGGTTTAAATGAGCCACTAACACAGCAAACTATGCCAACAAAGTGAATGTATATTTTATAGCTACCGATGGTTTACTTTTGTGCCGATCATTTCAAATGTAACGGTTTTTTCAGTAATGCGTTTGCAAACCGCAGTTTCGACATCATACCGAAGCACGAGCATAACTGTTTCACCAATTGGCCTTTTGTCTATTCGTACCAGTTATGTTTATTTACTGGGGTGCATGCTTACTCGCTACGTAAATGAGCGACGAAGTAATTTTGAACGTTTGGCATCCAAATTGCGTCAGACAGAAAATAGTGTCAAACGGCGCTACGGCTAAACTAACCACGGTTATACGACCGTATTTGGGCAGTTGCAACATTACAAATTACCAAAAGCAGGACAGGAGCATACGTGCCTTTTCATCTTTTAAGTTTACCCCCAATTTTACCGGTGGAGCCAAGTAGATCTTCGTCATTTTATAAGTCCCTTATGCCTGTGCCGCACACACTGACACATGATGCTGAAATTATAAATATCCAGGCGTGCTCGTTGTCTGGTAAGTATATAAGGGCGCGTCAATTTTTTTCTTTATAGTCCTAGTTCTCTGTCGATTTTCCGTGATGTTCGCTGATTATAATAGCAATACCAAAATTAATAAGGTTGATTCTCAAATAGTGCTTTGCATAACATCATGCATGGCCATAATAGTGCAGTGATATTAAAGGTAAGACAGGCGCCACTTGCGGGGGATCAGCAATCAATGGAAGTGGGGCAGTCTTATTAAGGGTCGATCAAACGATGTTAGGTATAGTAAAACATATCTGGCTTCGGCGTGGTGGAGCTAGAAGGTGAGACGTAGTAAATGCTGGACTTTGGGACGTTGGAATTATCCTCACAATGGTATGCTGAATGGTAATTCATATTTTTGAACTACAAACCCTGTAGGAATGTGATGACCTTCAGTAGTTACGTTTTTAGTACAAGCGCAATGAGCATGACAAACCACACTTAGCCGAGTGGCAGGCTACCGGCTTTCTATAAAAAGAGTCCGGTTTTAGCCAAAATCATGTTTTTCCTAATAGTGTTATTCGTGGTTTTGATACCCTGATGCGACTATACCGTGGGCGTTGCATATAATCAAGTAGTGGTTGTGAGAAAGATAAGTGTGTTGGTGGGCACGTCTAGCCAACATGACTGAATGGCCAGCGGACCAAATAGTTGCCTAAATTTAGCCGATTGAGTCGATTCCGCAATTTTGTTGACACAATTTGTTGGGAAATAACAGCAATATCGTGACTGTGGCCAAGCAATTAGACTGGTTGCATCAGTATCGGTACTGTCACCATGGTCTCACAAATTGCCTCGTATATAAATTTCTTGGTTGAATCTTTTGAGCTAATTATGGAAGCCTGAACTGTCCTGGGACTAATGGGGGAAGGAGGACGTTATGCGCCTAGGATATTCTTGAGCCCATCGAGGGCGCTGCGTCGTTCATCACTATAAATCAGAAAAGGCAGTGGTGTCGCCACATCTAGTTTTGGGAATCCACGTCCTAATGTGAGAGTTAAAAAGACTGGACGTCACTAATATTAAAAAAAGAAGTGCGGTGAATAGCTTGAGTCTATAATTTTATCACAGCTTTTCACTGCTGTAGCGACACCATAGTACTTGAAATGGAAAACGATATTAATTCAGGCAGTGAATATCGATCAGCGATCTGAGTAAACGAGTGTGGCCATGGGTGAATGTGGGGGGACATGGATTGGCTACTTCTGGCGCAGGTTCACTCATTCTTAATTGTGTATTTATTCATGTAGATAAGTAAGGCTGACATAGTTGGAAGTGGACGGGTCCGGACATCGTGGTTCGAGCTAGGGGCTTAAAGCTAGTTCAGATGACGGGAAAATTGGACACCTCAATGGGCTCCAGTTATGTTGGCAAGAAGGTTAAGGCACAAAAGTGACCTCAAAAGCCAGCACTGAAAGCTAATAAAGTGGCCAAGATGTGATCACCCCGAAAGTGGCCGAAGAAGCTGGAGAGAAATACAGGTAACCAGGCACCGTGCACCGCGAACGACAGCATAAATGGTGAGGAGATTCATGGTTTCCTGGAATCGCGTGCTGTGCACAAAAATGAAGACACAACCTCAGGAAGATTAGTGCGTGTAGAGGATTTGGTTGTCCAAAGCATATGAAACAAAATTTGAAGAGCAATATGGGTGTGCAATCGTGTGTATGTGTTACCGGAAATGAGGGACCCATAGTGATACTCCGTTAGAACCTCTTGCCTGTGCTGGTGTGTTGCAGAGACAAAGCATACACAAAAACACAAGCCGGTGATGCATTCTGGGAGTATTTCAAATACACATTTCCTGTGAAAACACTTTTGGTTTATTCGGATTCAGCTCAAACAGGTCTTAGTTTAAGGTATTACAGTCAACCGGTGACTTAATTTTACTTCCACATTTTCCTCTCTATCCAGGTACTTTTGTCCCACAAACGTTGGCTTTGATCAAACAAAAGTTTCATCTTCTGTGTGCATTTTCCTACGCAGTGCATCTGCAGAATGCAGTCCAATAAGCATCTGTCCCGTTGGACGAGGATTTCTTCGGTTTGAGCACCAACATATTTACCCTTAGGCGGGGGATATCGTACCCATTGCGGATCTACTTGAATTAGCCCATATGTGGACGTGGCCAACAAGCCAAACTCAATGTTTCATCTACCGGAGACGCTAAATGGTGATTCGCATTTTTAAACTGTCAATTTCTATATAAATGAGTTCAACAAAGAAACAGCTCTTTTTGTGGAGATTTCGTCCTGTAAATGAAGCCAATCCATACTGAAAGGCCGAGAAGCTAAACGTTGTGTGCGCGTTTTATGTATACCTAAAAGTGCAGTAAAAGTTGGCACCGCAAACGCATATGATCCCAATTTTTCTAGCGGGTGTATCATGCTGTCATTGACCCTCGCCACCATATGATCCCTAGTTGATCCAGACTTGTTCCTACAGTGTGCGTTACGCAGCCAAGCGATTACACTGTTCAAAAGTTGTTATTGCGAAATAATGATCTGCAATCAGCACATGTCTGATAAAAAAACATTTTCATTGTCCAATAATCTCCTAGCAAACCCAAGGGAACTACCCCATTTGACCTGAGCGTCGCTTGGTTTACTTCCACGATGCTTTAGTCAGAACTAAGCAATGATGTCTGAGATATCATTCTTTGTAAAGGAGCACCTTGTGCGACATGAAAATACGTTTTGGCAGATTCAGAGCCGCATTTTTTGTGGCGTATGCAGACATTTAATAGAGTGGGATGGGCCCATTTTCTGGAGGGATATCACATGCGTTGCCGGACGAAATGCGCAAGGTTTACAATCAGCATGTACCCAGTGAAACAGAGACGTTTACAATCGGTTGGTTAACAAACCAACCACTGTTGCATATTCATCCTCCGCGGCCTATGCGTCACCGGGTGCGCGAAGCCAACACCTGGAGTAGAGCGCAGGGCGGGTCGGTTTAATTACTAAACCTGTGTCCATTGTACTTTTAACTATTGAACAGCAGCATAAATGCTGGGGAAAGCTAATGTACGAGAAAGAATCATTTGTTATGCTGCTTCATATTGTGTTGGAGTATTTAAAGCGTTTAATGCATAGTCATCGTGTAGTGTTCGCGCGAACAATCTATAAATCCATCTTAGAAATCCTAATGATTTTGGTTAATACCCTCGCCCTTTTTATCACCCATACTTTACTTCGGGTGGCCAAAAGGGTGGCTGCAAAATGGATAGAAACGCCCAGCGTTCAAAAAAGGCATATCGACCATAGCAACCGGGGTACACATTTTTCCGTGTCAATTGGTGTCCCCAAAAGACATAAAAATGGCAACTGGTTTTCCATTTAGTCGGTTACCTGGGTGTTTTTTAACCATGGTAGTACCACGTGACAACGCAGTCACCATGTGGAGGGCAACTATATCCGTCGGTCCTCTATTTTTATGACCATAACATTGGCCATTCCAGGCTCCGTATCTGGAAAGTTTGCGAATGTTCAATCACATTGTTAACACGCCAAATAGAAGTGAGTACAAGTGTAGCGCAAATAAGTGACGAATTTTCCAGAGGATATTTACAACTTAACAACTCAAAATCGCTCTGACATACATCTCAACCACTTTTAAAGTTTCTGCTCACAAATAACGGCCTTGTGGTTGAGAATGCGTTCTTTTATTATGCAGGTAAACTGTGACAAAGCGTATAAGAGTGGCAGGTCTCAGAGTGTCGTAGAATGCAAATGGCCGTCGAATCGCCGGGTTCCTGGCTAATCCAACCCGCACTTGGCAAACACCAATAAAAGACATGTTAGACAGCCAAGCTCAGTCAAGAGCACCATCGTATTTTAAATATTGCTCTTTCTAGTATGTGCATTTCCACTAGGTGACAAGTCTCAAACAGGATTCTGGGCTAAGTGAAGCGATGGCATTTGAAAAAGGGGATTCTGAATTTTTTGCTTGTTAGTTTCTCCGGGTCTGCAACACCATTCACGGGGCTTTGCCAAGACCAAAGGCATATCATCCACCACAATTATAACAAACTGCTTTATCCAGTACCGTCGTAAATGGTAGATACCCTCACTGGTTAAAAGCCTGCCGAATTCATCGGCCCCACAATACCCCCTTTCTCCACTGGAGCCCTACAAGTACCCAAATCCTCTTTAGTTAGTATTAGGTTTAAATGTAGGCAATCGTACAAAAAGCAGTATGGGTAGGAGCATAGTGATAAGAGGTGAAGGCTCATTTGCCACGTTATACAAACTTGGATTGCACAATTTGAGTTTCGCGAAGTGATTGTTATCAGAAACTGTGCTCAATTTAGAAGCCCATCCGAGCTTGTTGTATTTTGATTGATTTTGAGAATGGCTTGCTGCATTTGTAGCAAATCCATTTGAACCAAACGCCAGAGTTTGTGCATTATCACCCCATGCGCGTATAAATACCACCTCACTCTGATGTTAAACGGGACGCCTAAAACGCAGAAAAATATGTTTGCATAGTTAAAAAACAATTTAAAAGCGCCTGCAAGGCGCGGGTTAGATTTTTTCCGGTGAAAACTGGATCCCATACAATAAAGATTGCTGGCGGTTTCCCATATTTTCTAAGTTCAAGTCTAAGCCTAAAATAAATGAAAAACTCTACCACGTAAAACTGCATAGCGGTGTCCAAACTTATCATGATGATCAAGTTGCCAACAAGCAGGTTGATCTTTCCTGAGTATCTTTCTCAGTGCCACCCGACATTTTGCTTCAAAAAAACATACCAGCAGAAGTACTGAAGAATTTTTATTGGAGAAAATAATCATTGCGGAAAACAGCAGGACCCCAAAACCCGGCCTAGCCTTCTCCCACTCATCAAAGCAATTACAAATATGACCACTACATAGGTTTATTCGTCTTCAAACAACTAGGGGTGTGGTGTGATTATGTGTTTTTTCTAAATCCAACATTCACTAATTAGAGTGACCTTTTTGCAACCGTTATACATTCCAACAATTGTTTTTCAAACTCACCGAGTTCAAGTTTTCTTGATTAGCTCACGCTGCCATCAGTAACAAACCGAGCCGTTAAAATTTGTATAATTTACAGTCTTATATTTTCTGGATGTTTTGGTCAGGATTTTTGATTATCTTTAGAAAATATGACCTATTATACTTGTTTCACATGAACTGTAGACTTGCATTCAAATTGCCCTTGCAAGCCCATTAAGTGCAGATAATATCGGAAGCAGAGTACGAAGAAAACGCATGTATTTCGATATCACTATATATTTCTTGTTTGGCATAGGTCTCACGTTAATTTCTAATGGCTCAAAACGTCATTCTGCTGAAGGTAGCAATGCAGCCATGGGCCTAATCGTCTTTCATCCATTAACTGGGACAGAGTTGAGTCCAAGTTGCTGCGCTGAGCAGAAGGCTTCTGTTTACCCGAGAATATGGTACAAAAAACTGGGGCCGACACACTGAGTACCGAAAGAGTCTATTCCACCAAAATTGTTATTGAGCCTGTTGTACTGTTAACTGGCTTTGCATATTTGTGACGGACTTTTACGAAACCAATGTTAAAACAGTGAAACCGGCGGACATAATCGCGCTTGAAATGACTGCGCTGAAGTTTGGGCCCGCAAGTTCTTGGGGTTTATTTTGGTCTACAGTTCGTTCATGAATCCTTGATATTTAAGATATTATTGGATATCATTTTCCTCATGTCCGTCTCAACTGTTCATCTTGATCGTCGTCAGTGTAAAACTCCTAGCTGCATATTCTCGCATTTCATTTTTTGAAAGTCCGAACTAAATAACTGAGTGCTCAAAAATGTCGCCTTATATTTGGCAATTGTTTGTAAGCCACTATGCTGCCGGAAATGATCAAGTTACTTTCAGCAAAATTCAGTACTCTGGAAACACAGGTCTATTTGCATCCATTGTTCTGTGGAACGATCCGAAGTGACATTGCCCAAACACAGCACATCCAAACTTTCTCAAGCGTAGAATAAATAAAGCGAGACTATTCGGGAATTGCCTGACCGAGTCATACACGTTTTGTTGGGAACAGCGGACTGTGATTGTAAGCAAGCTGCGGACAACGCCCCATGTTTCATTTGAATACGTTTGTCGGATAAACGTAAAATACGGCAAGCTGGCTGATCATGCGATTGCACCGGGATAAAAAGAATCCCACTGGGATTTTAAAGATACCTGTGCAACCCTTAGCTTCGTGATGCGCTACCGCCCCGAGACACTCCGACACCTTCCGTTTTCAAAGGAAGCCCCAAGATATGTTCACATCATCATCGCTACCCCGCGGTTTGCAACGATTCGTTGAATTATTACTTCAGTGATTGCATTGCCCAGTTGATTTGTGCTTTGAGTTTCATCTGCCATCCTGAAAACCAATTGGTCAGATGATCCTATTATCCTTTGAGTTCTGATAGTAAGTTATTTCTCATGCACTCATAGTGCCTAGCTGTATTAAGAGATACGTCACCCACTCTTTTTCGAACCTAAATGCCCACCAAACCGTCCATCAAGATAGTTGAATACTTTCCATCAGTGTTGGACAGAACATTTCTGGCGTACCGTTTGACCCAAAAAGCCTCCTTAAAAGTGCACAGCTACCCGAATCATCAAATTCTAATTCAAGAGGACACAGTTTCTCCAGCTTGGGTGGCTCCAAATTTATTTGCTGACACGCCGCCTAAGCCATATCCTACTCAAAGCTATTTGATTCCTTGAAGGCCCACGGTAGTTTTGTTAATAAATTTCTTTCCATATTGGTAATATGTTTAATTTAAATGAATGATAGTTACATCGATAATGGTGACGCCCTGGTGTATTGAAGGAAAATGTTTCATACAGGATGATGTCATATTTCATTATGATTATAGGCATCAAACTTCGGTAACCGTTTCGATAGAAAGGAATAACTGGGGAGGATATTTTAATTCTGAATGTCAATGACCGCGGAAAATGCCTTAGATTTTACACGATGCATAACTGAGTTTCTCTTCTGGATCGAGTCGATTTACCCCTTGGCCAATAAATCAGTCTATTTGACATTTGCAGCGCAGGGCCATAATAATTTCCACGAACCCTTATCCTCATTTGGTGAGTTGTGGTACAATGTTAGTATCACCGAATCGAGAACAAAAGCACGCATAATTTCGATGCAGAACGGTCTTCCATTTTTCGCCACAATTTGTATTCCGTCCTGTTGAATAAATGCACAACGCAAATGCAAACAGTTATTTGGATGCATGTGGCCTTACAGTATCAAACACAAAATATCGTAGTTTTGCATTTCCCCTCAATTTGAGAATCCATTACATTGGCCCGTTGGTTCATTTCGTTCGAAGGTTATCGTGCATATAATCCGCAAAGTTTTCGCAAACAAATATAACTCCAGTATTGAAATCCCAGCCCCATGATAATTAAGGCCTTTTGGATAGCCAGCCGTTTGCCGGAGGAAAGAATGTAAGCATCAAATAATGAGCCAAGTGCATGCATGAGCTCTATAAGATCAAAATGCCTCTGATGTGGAATTTGTTAAATTTCTTCATTTTGGTACGAGGTGTAAGTGACAAATCATAACTTAAAAATTGTGGGATAAAAAGGCCTATCAACAGAGGAACCAACATATTATTTCGTATAGATACATTGCTTATATGCATTGCTTAGGATGCCACGAATTTTGAACTGTGTTGGTGACCATTACGTCACGCTTTGAGCCAACTAAAAAGCCCAAATTCGATGTGGGTGCCTCAAATGCACATGGTGCGTGAACTCGGATTGTGTAGACTTTCAGCCAAAAGCCTCACGATTCCTGAGGACGCTGGATTGGTTTCAGAGGATACTCCAATTATAACAACAGGTTCTTAGACACGTGACAAATGAGTGAAAACGCAGCGAACTTGAAGCCCTCCGGTGTCAACGTTATGCAGAGCAAAAGCCTTCCAATTGGCTTGTTGGGTTATGACATTTTGCAATTTATAAATAAGAAATGCGAATGTCAATCAAGGAGAAAAATCACAGGCATCCCGAGCCTCCAAATCAAGCGATATAATTTGTAAAAGATGAACAATTATCTTAAAATCAGTCAGTGCAATGATAGATTGCATGGTTAGTACCCCACTCAAGCACCCATAGGAGCTATCAGGAAATTAATTATCTAATAGAGAGGGTGCCATCATAGAATATTAGCACAGGAAACTGCAAAACGTAAAGTTTTAATGAGAGCAATAATTTTACCCAAATATTATTCGAATTTCTGCCACTACTGCAAAGTTTGTCTATTGTGTGCTGAGGGAATCCTAAGTAAAATACGTCGCAGTGTTAATCTGGATTCTCACCTAAGACGCACTGCCGAGATTTTATCTCTGGTAATATGAGACCGCACTTGGTATAAGATATGTAATCCACAGTCCCAGTTTTCTGAAGGTCCTAATGTCATTTAAGTTCTTCGGCTTACGCTGCATGCAAAATGGATACATTTTGCACGAGTTCTATGTGCACTACTCGGCTGCGACTTATCGCAAAAAACTATTATTGTGAATGATGGCTAGACATTTTGGGAAAAGTCGAATCGTGTCAGAAATAATAACTCATGTTTTTGGAAATGGGTCCGATAAACATAGGCGTCAAAATAAAAACCCTTAGGCGTTTTCACCAGCAGGAAACACGCTTTATTCTCGTTGTTTTTCCCTTTTGACTCACCCTGCTTTGCGGCACATTCCAATGCAAATCGGTATCATGAAAGATTCGCTTGGACATACGGCGAGTGGGGTGACAAGCAGCTTCCAAAAGCTTTGAAATTTAGACGCCCGCGGCTGACGTCCCCCGAGCACAGTGTTTGAGCATCCGACTAGGTTGAATTAACTGGTAATGCAGTTTTGCTACATATAATATAAACACAAATAAACTACATAAAATAACTCCCAGTAATATAAATATAATATGAGGAAATTATTTGGATTATTTTAGTAAAGTGTATATCGTAGGATAAAAAAAGTCAACCTACGCCGCCATAGTTAATGTGCACCTTTATACCCATTACATTTTGTAATTCAGAGGTCATTCACTAGTACTTATGTTTAACGGTGATTTAGGTGATCATATCATATAATCATATACATATATATTATAGTAATCATACAATCATATAATGAGCCCAGATTTGAAAGCTAAGTTTTAAGGTTTCTTTTACATCTTGAATTAATTAACGCTTATATGTGCCTACTGGATTTGATTCTGACAAGCTAACTATGCAAGAGGAAGTCTTGTCAATTTCGTGCATTTTCACATACTAATGAAGACATGATTCATATGAGTATTTGTTCGGTAAATTTTGCTGATAGCGGGAGATATTCCGGCTTATCAGAAGCAATACGCAAGAAAATAATATAGCATGCTGCATTTTAGGCTTTAGATTATGTTTGTGCACATATTTAAGAAAGTGGAATGGAAGGCATGATTTATTACAGAGTCCCATATGTGGTTAACCAGATCATACCAGTCCTGACAGAGCACCGAGTTGATGTCAGGTTGTCGACAACAGAAGTGAAAAATTTACAGTACTCCCCAACTGTAACCAAAACCGGCTGTTCGGCTATGTTAGTGCATCCCGAATGAGAATTCCCTGATAATTATTGAAAGAAAATCAACCACTGCAGCGTTTTGTTAGTAATGTAAATTCGTTTGCAGAATGTAACATACTGATTTGCTGATGCGCTTGTTGTGTTCACTCCACTGATTAGGCGGCTAACATCTTGGGTATGGCAAGGCACGCCTTTGAGATGAACAACACGTTTGGTCCCTCCGTGAATATATAGAATACATTTCGAAATCAGCGCCAGCAGCGAGCAAACGGATCAGCTGGGCAAAAAATTCCAGCATATATATTAGTTGTGTAATTGGTCCAAAATGCATTCATGGAAGCTTTTGTGCCCTGATTTAAACTATTTTTTCTCCGTACTCACGGGACAAGAAGGTTTGTCTAAGCCAACAAAGTTCCAATATAATAGGACCTACTGAAATGCTGAGGATGGTCAATTTCTCTGCGCTTGCACAGGTATATTTTCTAACTGGGTTGAAGAGGGACATGACAAGCTGATAATATTTACGGCAATCGTTATTCTGTTTTTGGGGCCTTTGAATTAGCGTAATGACAAAGTTCCCTATGTGGATCCGTGTCGTAAGGTATAAGACCGCGATCCTACAAGGAGTGATGTGAACGTCAAGCTGATCTTGCTGCAACAACCTAGTTAATTTCTATGATCTCCGAGAAGCAAACCCACAAGGCTATCATTACGTTTGTTTAAAAGGATATGTGCAACCTGGAGCTCTACCTGAGTCCTTAAAGTGGAACCACTGAGTCGTTTTTTAAAGCCGAAAATAAACTTTCCTTGACAAAATTTGAATGCAGAGATCCAAGAGAACAACACGCGGCTCGTTGGGTAAATGGGAAGTTTATGCATTGAGTTAAGCCTACCGTCTATTTAGACATGGTCCAGACTGCGTCCTTTAACTTGAAAGAGTCGTGTTTTTAATAACTACTTTGACAGATTCCGCGTTCGGTTGCTGAAACTCTGCAAATTACTTAAACTTTGTAAAAAGGAATCCAGAATATTTGAGGTTAATCAACACAGAAATGAAAGTTTTGCAATAAGATTATATTTTGAAATTACGGTGCCCAAACAAGTACGGTGTATTTATATATGACAAACTAACCAGGCCCTCAGTTATTTTTCACTTAAGCAGTGACGATATGGGCACTGCAATTGAAACGCTGATGCAGACCATAATCGTAATTGGCTGCCGTTCTGTGTGACAGTTCTAAACATGTTGCCGGCGATATATGCTCTGCGGAGCTAAAGTGGTTTGGTTGTGAATTCACAAGTTTACGCGCACGCCGAAGCAACGGAGGAATGACTGGTACAATATGTTATATTGTAGACACACCACTGAAGACTTCCGGGGAACTGTTTAACGTATTGTGGGAACAAATTCTTTTCGAGTCGTAGATAAGCGTAAGATAATTCATCTGTGGCTTACGGCGATCCTGTTGGCAGTCTGGCAGGCAAAAAAACAAATGGAAAGGGAACATCTGAAAGATTAAAGTGAATAGCCCGTTAGCGTATTCCACTCGGAGTCCCCGTTTGTTGTATCACAGTTTGCGGTCAGTGTACCAGCACATTTGAACGAACAAGTAATAAAGGGATCAAATGCTTTTTAGCTAAAAAGCTGTGTAGCGAGTTCATTTCTGATTACGACAGTATATCTTTCCAGGAGGAAAAACATATTTACAGTTTAGCAAAGATATTAGTTCAAAAAACAAGTTGCATTGGGTCGATATAATAAGCATTACCAGGGAACAATTTGGTTCTTGATACTTTTGCTGACTTGAGACTTTGCCGCATCAGTTTAACTAATCCAAGCGGAACAGCATGCGGGCATGCTGTTTTGCACCTTTCTTTCCTCGCGCTTTTGCATCTATCATACTTTCCGGTCTGCATAGGCAACTAGATTTATCTCACGACAGGCGATGCTTTGGTCTAAGTTACGTTTGGCACCGGGAGATCTTTCGAGGTGTCCTAAGGAAACTGCTGTCTAATAAGTGATACAGTACATGACAGCAACTCGCTGAGTTCTACCATAGCCGCGAGTATCTCTTCAGGTACCCGCCTGCAGATAGGGTTAGTATCCAGTATCCGATCATTCCGTAGGCGTTCTTGGATGCTCTTGCAGTATGTTCGAGTGAGTCACGCAGGTGCTTCTTATAGACTAAGGTAGTTTTGAACGTCCTATACACACATCAGGTGGCGCAGTTAAAATTAGCAGCGGAGAAGTGCATAACAGTAACCCGCACCAGCAGCGCCTGACCCTGATTACCGGTGTCCAATAATAATACGGGCTACTTGGATTCAGGCTAGTTTGTGTATCAGCACTACATTTCCATGTGATTTCCGGTTTTCCGAAAGTTCTGCGAGATAGCTGCCCTTGATCTGCACACAGCAGCAGTGGCCGATCTTCGTTGACCGCGCACTTCATGAACCATAAAAAAGCAGCTTAACTTGGCTTCCACATTGCTTGGAGAACCTTCATGAGAGTTCAATTAATCTATAGGCAAAATGATGCTAGAGCGTTCCACTTACTGCAGAAGGACATCATAAAAAATTCTTTATACGGAACTACACACAACCAAAGCCCACGAAGACAATGAATGGCATGCAGCAACTCTCTTTTATGGGATTATTTTACAAACCACGTAAACAGGGCGCTAATTGGCAACCCACAGCGGGTTTATAATAAAAATGAGAGAACTTCACACAAAGGGACGAAAAGAACTTTAACCGAAAGTTTCTGGCCTCCGGCTCAAAATTTTGTTCACCTAGAAGCCAGAGGTTAGCGCAGCGGCGGTCAGTTTACTTACAGTACACGCTGCTTCGATCCTGGTATCAGGTAGACCCCAGACACCAATATATACAGGGTGCTTCTTTTTGCCAGCTTCAACTTTTGAACAGTAAACAGAGATGAGTAAACTGGCGAATACCTTGTAGCGTTGGACTTCGTTGGTTAGGTAAAAAATGGGGTGTCACAAGCAACATGTCTTGTTCTAGTCCCCGTGCTATATGCAGCGGGAAGTGCGAACTGACTTTTGGCATGAGGCGCTGATGGACGTAGTACGTTGCTACTGGTTGTGATCCTACTGTTGGTGTGCGTGCTGTAATAGTGAATTGGTATCATCTTCGTTCACCCGAATGACAACAGTTTGTGTCGCGTAAGCCCAAATTACGGTTCCCGCCTATCAAAAATGAGGCTGCCTAAGCTCCATCCCCTTCAATTTTCAGCAAGAATATTTTGTAATTCTGTGACTATCAGTTGAACCAATAAATTTTTTCTTGCATTCACCCGTACACAACAACCCCCTGTGAGTTCGTCATGATTATCGGCTTTGCCGGTACACAGCACTTAGTTAGTTACATTTAAGCCTTGAGACGTGAGCTTAAAAGTGTCTCCTTTAGCACCTTCTACATTTTACCAGGAACCTCCGACGTGCCTGACTTTAGCAGAGTTGGTTGATCGAATATTATAGTTGACCAGCTGCGGTCAATAATGACGACCTACGGTAGCTCAAACGTTGTCATTTGCTATACGGTTTCTTGCGCTTCGTATCCGCCAGCTTTAACTACACAAGTGTTTATGTCAGGATTTCCTGCGTGCTAGAAACAGTCGGCCGATCCGTCCAGATAATGTAATAAAGGGCGTAGGTAACCTAGAGAGACATTCTTGTCGCTCAAAAATGACCATAATTTCACGAAATATTGCTTAGAGAATAGGCACTGGTTAGTATTGCAAGGCGGTTTCTCTCACGGGATCAGCGATACAGACTTTTGCATCATGTGATAATTTTACAAACAGGCGCGAAACTTCACGTAATTGGGCGATAAGCTAAACTGGCAGTAAAAAACAAGTAAATCAGTGTGATATTTCTATGGTAACAACAATTATCAACTCATATTCGGTAAAACTATATGCATGATCACAATGCTACAAAACGCAACACATGTGAGCTGCTAACGTCCCGAAATAGAACAATGCAAGGCAGTTATGTAATTGAGTGCATATTTTGTTGATGTTGAAATTGGAGCAGCCAGAATTTGACTGGTGTCTAAAAACGGAAGAAGTGGAACATAAATTAACGTGTCGAGTTATTTCGACTGAAAAATTGCACCCCACAATAATGGAATGCTTTGAATCACACTTGACATTTCTCAATAAAAGTGAACACTCTTTTTTAAAATCGGGGTGGCTTTGCGTTTCTAAGTCTTCGTGTTAATCCTTGAAAACAGGAGGGAATAATTACGAGTCAAAACCAAGCATAGCTGAGATGGAAAGCGTTTCATCGCAGTATGACTGTGTTAAGCTGAAGACGGGAACCTGGGTGCTATCACTGAGGAAGAGTAGTTTTTTGGGCAGAACGAGAAAGAAATGAACATGGATTCCCCGCGACTTGTAGTGACTGCGTTGAGTGAAATGTGTTTGGGGGTAATCATAACTGGGTCAGCTCTGGCCACTGGAGGGAAATTAGAGGTCAGCAGTTATCCTGTGTACGAAACCGCCGTACAATAACATTTGAAGCAGCCTTGTTTACCTATTATTCTTTGGTTTAGACCAGGAAATATGGAGGGACAAGAACACTATGAAACCGAAATATTCCACGGTTGGCAGAAGAGTCTTACATTTGCTAAACATTGTAATTGCATCCATTCGTGAAAGGGAGGGCCGAAAAAAGTGGGAACGGTGGGAGACACCTACAAGCTATTAAAGGAAATAGGCACAACTACAAATCGATTCATTTGAAGATTAGTACTCATTTCACCGGTAACCTGGAGCGCCGCCTGTTTCATTGTTAGCTTTTTTATCGTTGTCCACAAGGCTGCTAACCTAACAACGTAACGCATGTGAAAAAATGCAGAACATGCTTTGGATTAATCAACAGCAATTTATTCAGATATCAATGATAAATCAGAAGAGGAAAACTGGCGCAATTCTGAAATTTTCATTTAGAAGGGAAATAGAATTCCCCGTTGGATACCATAATATCACACAATTTAGATCTCTCGCAGCCATTCGCGTGCAACAATTTACTGCGTTTTGTAGTTGCTTCCAGACTGGATTGTTGAGGCGCACCACAAATGATAGACTAACACATTCGGTTGCCTAAATTTGCGCTTCATTACCACACTTATTTTTCACAAGAATAAATTTGTTTCCAGGCAACGTTTTATCTCTCTAAACGTCAAAGCATTTTAAAAGGATTTTTTTAAATTAAATTCACACACTGTTTAAAAAAAGGCAGTGGATTTTAACCTGCAGCAAAACACTCAAAGTCGTTCGCCACTAAGACCACTTTCACGTGGCATTCAGTATTTTTGATGTTGGTTATTACCTAAAGATAAAGTTACTTTGATTAATTACGCAGGCTCACATGAGGTTGATTTATTTTCAAAGGCTGCAGTCTGTCTGCAGTATGATTTTCAACATACCACATGATTAAATCAAATACATAAATGTGTCAAAATGCTCAACTTGTTGACAATGAAAGCGAGGACATGTCTATATTGCAACAAACTGTTCAGCGGTTGGGAGCGGATAATTCCACCACATCCAAGCCTCCTTTAAATGTAACCATAATTTGTTGTTACAATACAAGCCTACATCCAACCTGGTCGGTGCTTTTATGATGAATGTCAAGGCGTATAACGAAACAGGCAGTCAAAATCTTCCAGATATCATCAAACGGTTTGAGATGCATATATACGATGTCCCGTTCAGCTAGAAGAGATGCTACCCACACTTGATTTGCAGCCGTCAATTCCCGGACATTTGAGAAGACTCGTCTTACAAAAAGCTCTATGCAGTTGATATACTGCTTACGAGATAACTTTAGACCATCAAATGCATGCCACATCTCTCAGAAAACCACTATCTGCAAAATAACTGCGTCTAAATACCACATATTCTTCCACAAAATTTCTCCTCCAACATCAAGTCACTTCATGGACATTATTTTCAGGCAAACTGGGGTCTTGTTGAACATAAATCAAGGGTTATTAATTTTCCATTAATAACTTAACCCTGTCAGTGAGTTTAGTTTATGCTGACTCAAATAGCGTGGTACGAATTGACTGGCTTCCCAAGTGACGACTTCTCAAATGTCATTTATACTGCCTTTTTAACTAAGTATCCCTTGAGCTGCTCATAGATTAATGCGGGGTAGTAGCGGTTGGGTAAATAAAGTCAGCAATATCTTGACGCAGCTCTTTGGTGCAAGTTCCAAAAGCCATCGTGCGGTGAAGGCACAGCAAATACAGCTTCCTAACCGGCGGCGAACACACTAGTTCAGCCGGGTTAAGCATGTTATATGTCTGACGAGTATTTGTTGTTTTTAAAAGCAAGGACATAGGTGGAACAGTCTATATATCGCTCCTCCAAAGACTATTTTATACTTTTTGTCAGGTCCTTTAGACATTAGGAGTAATATCAGTCCGCAACAATACAGAGTAACGATCAATATTAGTTCGGTTATGCAATAATTATGAACATAGAGGGGACCGTTATCCGCTTCTATTTATGCAAACATTCCGCAGCTTTAAAATATTTGCCTAGTGGTCTACAGGCAACATGGCACGATGGATACCGCCGAATTTGCTTTCAATTTGGCTGCATCAAGGAATATCGTCACTCGAAGGGCACAATGTTTCCCCGTGGGGAGACGGCGATAGCCTGGAGTATGCGGCAAACATTTCGCAATAATTTCAGGTTTTTATGTTTTCGTTAGAAATATGAACGCTGTGTGAAGCCACGCAAACATATTTTTTACAGGAAATAAACTGGAACATGAATGGGGGAGGATTGTTTCGAGTTAAATACATGCCTCCTACAGGCTGAGTGATCCCTGTGTTCCTTCTCTAACACTCATCCAACAATTACCCTCTTGCTTAAGGGTAACTTTTGGTTTATATGGCTTGCAACTTTGTGCTTCCGATGCATTCAATATTTTCCCGGAACTTGAATCTTCAGCGGATCTACTGCGGCATCGTTCATCACATATAATTTTATTGTTATTTTAAGTACATTGGATTTTGCATACTGCACAGTTCGCCAACGAGTGTTTGTCTTCGTGGTAGCAGAACAATGGTTCCGTGTGGTGAATGGATCGTTGGCTGCTAGTTTTAGGAGGTGTGTGATTGGAAGCTCACTGGAGTACATCAAAACTGAAGAACATGTATCGTATTTGTGCGTGTTTTCTTACATTTTATTGCGCTTTTAATAGGATAAAAATGCTGCAATCCGGATATTTGTGGTTTTGTGCGGGTGTGAACGTTTCACATAAGGTCCATTTGGTTTCCCGACTTAAGCAGTGTTTGGATATAATGGTATACACATGGTAAACAAGCGAGCTCGTTTAGACAACATAATAATGCTATGAGTGAAGCGAATCGCCAAATAGGGAATAATTTTGATTCTCATCCGTTCTGTCCAGCGCTTAAGCAATAATGGTAGCAAAGGGACGCACTCCGGACGTTTTCCATCAGTACCGCCTTTTTCGGCTACTCCTTTAATACATAGATTGTCGTTAGTTTTTCTTATTAGCTAGAAGCTTTGTAATACCTATTTTGATATTTTCCGAAAAGTTTTCTGAAGTCTCAGCCTATTGGAATTTTTTTCACAATGCAGTGAATGCGCCATGGCGAAATTAAATTAACAAATCTATGAGGCCTCACAGAACGGCATTTGAGCACGCACCTTGCACGCAGGACCAGGATACAGCTAATACACTAAGGGATATGGCAACTACTGAATGTAAAACCTTATTACAGTTGCCTAGTTTTAGGCACAGAAAATCTTCTTATTGTTTTCAAAAAACATTTGAGGTTACGACAAAAATTGGCCAAATCCATAACAACTTAAAACATACTGGTTTATAGCAGAAAGTTTACAAAGCATGAAGTTGAGCACATGTCGAAAAATTACTGAGGATATAAAATATTAAGGGAAGTCCAGAAGTGTCGGCACTCGTTTGTGGTGCACACAGCCTTTTTTCTGTTGACAAAGGCTTGCCGTAAAAACCTTGGAAGTCTAAATAGTTTCAACATTCTCCCACAGTCCATCGACAACAATGTGCCCCATGTTGCTGATTTTATACGTTTTGCGATAGTGAAGGTAGTCTCTCACTGACTCCTTTATACTTGGACAGCTATATTGACGGCAGATAACAGCACTAAACGTAGGTTTGAAAGTGAAGTTTTGTAAGATGTCATCTCCAGAATACCAAGAATGGTATTTTTCGGTTACGGTTGGGTCAGCTGTATCGAACTATCCATACAGGGTCCCTGAAATCAAATCCTTGTTGGAGCAGCTCATTTGCGTTGTTGACTGAGCCTAAAGCATACAAGGTGCGCTTGTCACTACATAAAAGACGTCCTGAAACCATGGATGAGTTCACAGGATACAGTAGTTTGTCATTCCTAGTGTGGCCGTTTACAATAAGAGAGCTCAGGCCGACAAACGTTTGTCAGGAAGGTCAAGAAATATGCAGTATGAATAATGATACAAGGGTATTTATGAAAAATAGTTCGTGGATAGACCAACTGGAGTTTTGAGGCTTACCGTAAATAATGCAACGACCAAAAGCGAAACTAAATTCGGCGGTTTCGCCCTCTGATGTGCCCCTGGTGAGTTCTTCACTGATCTAAAAAGGTCTTAAAATATTGTCGTTTGGAAAACAGCCGACCCGAATGAATTTTTTGTATGCACACGCTTCTAAAGCTTCTTCGAATGAGGGTGTTTTCTCTGCATTTGTCTCTCACACAGTTTAAAGGCAATAGTTTGCTTCATTTGGTATATTAACTATTTGAATATTTTATCTTGTTTCCCAAAAATTTGTGCAATGACAGACTTTTACAAAATAATTCTGATTCCCAGAATAAACGAAAACCGCATTTTTTGTCTGTGAGATAGGGATTCTCAGGGTAATTTTAACCATCTTTCCTAGATATGAGCGCTGATATCTGCAACGATTGACATGCAAACCTTCGTCACGAGGGAGGTTTGTAACAGTTATCTGAGATATATTTACACTCTACGCAGGTATTTTTGGTCAAACGTCAAACATATTAAACGGCTTAAGTGAATTTTTTCAACCAAACTGAGTAGAAGCACTGATAGAATCGACATTTGCGGCTAGTGGTATTTCCCTGCTGCTGCTGTAACAGGCTTTTAAAGAAACCAAGCGCATTATATTTGGCACGAAAATAAACCTGCCTAAACCTAACCCACTGGTCGCGCAGAGTCATGGCTATTTCTAGTCAACAGAACTAACTGGGTGTGCCATAAGCCAACAGTAACTAATTCTCCTTCTTCTTACCATATGTTCTTACAGCATTACACCATTTAAACGCGCAAATATTAGTATGTGCTCGTATCTTTCACATTCATCGCTTTATCGGCTTTCATATGTTTGGAAAACAATTGGCGGCGCGTAATGATTTATAGTTAATTCGGGTCCACTATATGAGGAACCAGTTACCCTATGTTGCATTTGACGTGAGCTTGCGTGGAAAAACTTGAATTGTTGCCGCAAGAGCACAAATGTAAACTCATTTTACCGTAGGAATGTTTCTCATTTACTTTATTTGTACTTGCAGGAAGCGCGCGTCTTTTGAAAAGTCGCATCTTCCAACGTGCGCACACCATGGCCGGGTGAGCATCTGCGGTTTTCTTATCACACAGCAGTACGAGCAGGATATGGTTCACTGTATGACCCTCTCTTGCCGATTAAATCTTGCAAATCTTGTTCGGATATCCTTACATGAGAAGCATTGACATGATCAAATGCGGCTTTTTTCCAAACTACGAGTTTGCCCTCCAAAACACCTTGTAGACAAAAAACACGCCCCGGGGCATTTGCCATCTGAGTAAAACTTACAAACCTGGTCGGTTAGATTGCCGCAGTCGTTTGGTAGATAAAATCCTCAGCATTGTCAAAAAACAATCAAATTGGCGGATAGGCACACTGATAAAATTACCCTCAACGATTTCGTCTTACGAATGCTACGTACATTTGTGGTCTGCGGCTGAATCTCATGCGATTAAAAATGGTCGCGTTTCTTGCCGGTTAGAGTTGGCATAAAGCATGAAAACTGGGCTCAGCGCTGTAGATATAAGCCAAGTTTAGATTTAACACAAACTATTTCGTACAAATCAGGTCAGTGAAGGGACTTAATGCCAAGTGAGAAGCGTATAGCTTTTAATTTGTCGTCCGGCATTTTGTCGAAGAATTAGCAACCACATCAAGTATAAAGGTTACTGGGAAGCTTTTGGCAACATTTGTTGAACTCAGCAACCTATGTCCGTTTAGGCCACGTATGCTTAGAGAATTTCTTGAGTTCCTAGTCCGTATAACGCTGAAAATTGCAAATCACTGTGCAAATCACAATGCACCTACCAAAGTAAGTATCAAAATTTATTACCGCTTATGATATCTCTGTTTATTTAGGCAATAAATATTTAACTCGTTGCTCAACCGCAGTTCGAACCCTGAGTGATCAGATAATATTGCACAAGCGAAAAAGTAGCGTCCTACTTGGAGATGTGAACCCCAATATCTCAGTTTCTGCGTGATCCACGAAAACCTCCAGGTTAACCAGTTTTGTGGTATGGTGTTTGCAGAACTAGAGAGTGACCGTTGCACAGCAAAAGCTTCACCCTGATAAAATCCTAGAACGAAAGCATTTTGCCCAAAATTATTTGTGACCTGATTGGATCCACTTGGTTTTGTTTGAATAGGGTCTTTTTGTTGGCGTCAAATACATTTCGCAAAAAACGCTTGTTCCTCCCCTGGATTAGAAAAAAAGACGCTCGAGATTTGTGTGGTTGGTCCGCACGTTTACCAGCCAACAGCCAGC
>SJOL01006176.1:448490-468530 GCA_004794785.1 Opisthorchis felineus
CGTCACTCGAAGGGCACAATGTTTCCCCGTGGGGATACGGCGATAGCCTGGAGTATGCGGCAAACATTTCGCAATAATTTCAGGTTTTTATGTTTTCAGTAGAAATATGAACGCAAACATATTTGTTACAGGAAACAAACTGGAACATGAATGGGGGAGGATTGTTTCGAGTTAAATACATGTCTCCTACAGGCTGATTGATCCCTGTGTTCCTTCTCTAACACTCATCCAACAATTTCCCTCTTGCTTAAGGGTAACTTTTGGTTTATATGGCTTGCAACTTTGTGCTTCCGATGCATTCAATATTTTCCCGGAACTTGAATCTTCAGCGGATCTACTGCGGCATCGTTCATCACATATAATTTTATTGTTATTTTAAGTACATTGGATTTTGCATACTGCACAGTTCGCCAACGAGTGTTTGTCTTCGTGGTAGCAGAACAATGGTTCCGTGTGGTGAATGGATCGTTGGCTGCTAGTTTTAGGAGGTGCGTGATTGGAAGCTCACTGGAGTACATCAAAACTGAAGAAATTGTATCGTATTTGTGCGTGTTTTCTTACATTTTATTGCGCTTTTAATAGGATAAAAATGCTGCAATCCGGATATTTGTGGTTTTGTGCGGGTGTGAACGTTTCACATAAGGTCCATTTGGTTTCCCGACTTAAGCAGTGTTTGGATATAATGGTATACACATGGTAAACAAGCGAGCTCGTTTAGACAACATAATAATGCTATGAGTGAAGCGAATCGCCAAATAGGGAATAATTTTGATTCTCATCCGTTCTGTCCAGCGCTTAAGCAATAATGGTAGCAAAGGGACGCACTCCGGACGTTTTCCATCAGTACCGCCTTTTTCGGCTACTCCTTTAATACATAGATTGTCGTTAGTTTTTCTTATTAGCTAGAAGCTTTGTAATACCTATTTTGATATTTTCCGAAAAGTTTTCTGAAGTCTCAGCCTATTGGAATTTTTTTCACAATGCAGTGAGTGCGCCATGGCGAAATTAAGTTAACAAATCTATGAGGCCTCACAGAACGGCATTTGAGCACGCACCTTGCATGCAGGCCCAGGATACAGCTAATACACTAAGGGATATGGCAACTACTGAATGTAAAACCTTATTACATTTGCCTAGTTTCAGGCACAGAAAATCTTCTTATTGTTTTCAAAAAACATTTGAGGTTACGACAAAAATTGGCCAAATCCATAACAACTTAAAACATACTGGTTTATAGCAGAAAGTTTACAAAGCATGAAGTTGAGCACATGTCGAAAAATTACTGAGGATATAAAATATTAAGGGAAGTCCAGAAGTGTCGGCACTCGTTTGTGGTGCACACAGCCTTTTTTCTGTTGACAAAGGCTTGCCGTAAAAACCTTGGAAGTCTAAATAGTTTCAACATTCTCCCACAGTCCATCGACAACAATGTGCCCCATGTTGCTGATTTATACGTTTTGCGATAGTGAAGTAGTCTCTCACTGACTCCTTTATACTTGGATAGCTATATTGACGGCAGATAACAGCACTAAACGAAGGTTTGAAAGTGACGTTCTGTAAGATGTCTTCTCCAGAATACCAAGAATGGTATTTTCCGGTTACGGTTGGGTCAGCTGTATCAAACTATCCATACAGGGTCCCTGAAATCAAACCCTTGTTGGCGCAGCTCATTTGCGTTGTTGACTGAACCTAAAGCATACAAGGTGCGCTTGTCACTACATAAAAGACGTCCTGAAACCATGGATGAGTTCACAGGATACAGTAGTTTGTCATTCCTAGTGTGGTCGTTTACAATAAGAGAGCTCAGGCAGACAAACGTTTGTCAGGAAGGTCAAGAAATATGCAGTATGAATAATGATACAAGGAAATGTATGAAAAATAGTTCGTGGATAGACCAACTGGAGTTTTGAGGCTTACCGTAAATAATGCAACGACCAAAAGCGAAACTAAATTCGGCGGTTTCGCCCTCTGATGTGCCCCTGGTGAGTTCTTCACTGATCTAAAAAGGTCTTAAAATATTGTCGTTTGGAAAACAGCCGACCCGAATGAATTTTTTGTATGCACACGCTTCTAAAGCTTCTTCGAATGAGGGTGTTTTCTCTGCATTTGTCTCTCACACAGTTTAAAGGCAATAGTTTGCTTCATTTGGTATATTAACTATTTGAATATTTTATCTTGTTTCCCAAAAATTTGTGCAATGACAGACTTTTACAAAATAATTCTGATTCCCAGAATAAACGAAAACCGCATTTTTTGTCTGTGAGATAGGGATTCTCAGGGTAATTTTAACCATCTTTCCTAGATATGAGCGCTGATATCTGCAACGATTGACATGCAAACCTTCGTCACGAGGGAGGTTTGTAACAGTTATCTGAGATATATTTACACTCTACGCAGGTATTTTTGGTCAAACGTCAAACATATTAAACGGCTTAAGTGAATTTTTTCAACCAAACTGAGTAGAAGCACTGATAGAATCGACATTTGCGGCTAGTGGTATTTCCCTGCTGCTGCTGTAACAGGCTTTTAAAGAAACCAAGCGCATTATATTTGGCACGAAAATAAACCTGCCTAAACCTAACCCACTGGTCGCGCAGAGTCATGGCTATTTCTAGTCAACAGAACTAACTGGGTGTGCCATAAGCCAACAGTAACTAATTCTCCTTCTTCTTACCATATGTTCTTACAGCATTACACCATTTAAACGCGCAAATATTAGTATGTGCTCGTATCTTTCACATTCATCGCTTTATCGGCTTTCATATGTTTGGAAAACAATTGGCGGCGCGTAATGATTTATAGTTAATTCGGGTCCACTATATGAGGAACCAGTTACCCTATGTTGCATTTGACGTGAGCTTGCGTGGAAAAACTTGAATTGTTGCCGCAAGAGCACAAATGTAAACTCATTTTACCGTAGGAATGTTTCTCATTTACTTTATTTGTACTTGCAGGAAGCGCGCGTCTTTTGAAAAGTCGCATCTTCCAACGTGCGCACACCATGGCCGGGTGAGCATCTGCGGTTTTCTTATCACACAGCAGTACGAGCAGGATATGGTTCACTGTATGACCCTCTCTTGCCGATTAAATCTTGCAAATCTTGTTCGGATATCCTTACATGAGAAGCATTGACATGATCAAATGCGGCTTTTTTCCAAACTACGAGTTTGCCCTCCAAAACACCTTGTAGACAAAAAACACGCCCCGGGGCATTTGCCATCTGAGTAAAACTTACAAACCTGGTCGGTTAGATTGCCGCAGTCGTTTGGTAGATAAAATCCTCAGCATTGTCAAAAAACAATCAAATTGGCGGATAGGCACACTGATAAAATTACCCTCAACGATTTCGTCTTACGAATGCTACGTACATTTGTGGTCTGCGGCTGAATCTCATGCGATTAAAAATGGTCGCGTTTCTTGCCGGTTAGAGTTGGCATAAAGCATGAAAACTGGGCTCAGCGCTGTAGATATAAGCCAAGTTTAGATTTAACACAAACTATTTCGTACAAATCAGGTCAGTGAAGGGACTTAATGCCAAGTGAGAAGCGTATAGCTTTTAATTTGTCGTCCGGCATTTTGTCGAAGAATTAGCAACCACATCAAGTATAAAGGTTACTGGGAAGCTTTTGGCAACATTTGTTGAACTCAGCAACCTATGTCCGTTTAGGCCACGTATGCTTAGAGAATTTCTTGAGTTCCTAGTCCGTATAACGCTGAAAATTGCAAATCACTGTGCAAATCACAATGCACCTACCAAAGTAAGTATCAAAATTTATTACCGCTTATGATATCTCTGTTTATTTAGGCAATAAATATTTAACTCGTTGCTCAACCGCAGTTCGAACCCTGAGTGATCAGATAATATTGCACAAGCGAAAAAGTAGCGTCCTACTTGGAGATGTGAACCCCAATATCTCAGTTTCTGCGTGATCCACGAAAACCACCAGGTTAGCCAGTTTTGTGGTGTGGTGTTTGCAGAACTAGAGAGTGACCGTTACACAGCAAAAGCTTCACCCTGATAAAATCCTAGAACGAAAGCATTTTGCCCACAATGATTTGTGACCTGATTGGATCCACTTGGTTTTGTTTGAATAGGGTCTTTTTGTTGGCGTCAAATAAATTTCGCAAAAAACGCTTGTTCCTCCCCTGGATTAGAAAAAAAGACGCTCGAGATTTGTGTGGTTGGTCCGTACGTTTACCAGCCAACAGCCAGCATGTTTATTTTAGGCACAAACAAAAATTTGCCTGAGTAGTCAAACTTAACGAGGCACATCTGTGAATGAGAAATATAAATTTTGTGTTTCATTTTAATAAAACCGACAATTAAAAATAGTGACAAGCTATTTATTCACTAATTGTTATGCAACTTTTATGAACGCACTTTAGTCGGATGGCCTCGCAAGTTGAAATGGACACACTAAGAAAGGAACCTCGTTTCGTATTCCACTGCTCCTAGTATGCGATTTAATTTATAAAGTCTTAAACCAAGCAGTTTCCATTCTTAGGGGAAGATATCGTAAATGTTAAACCTAGAAATTACTTTTTAGGACTATCCAGCCAGCACCAAAAATAGATTACCAGTATGAATTTATATCTTTTTTATCTTATTAATGAATCACTGAAATATGATCTGACTTGCCCAGTTCTTCCTGGTTTATCGACCACAAAAATTAAAACTTTATAGTTTGAGTAAATGTGATTTATCTCACGGTATTGGTTTTTTATTTTATTGGCTGCAAAAGTCAAAAATACGTCGTTTATTTCTGTGTAACTACAGAGAGTGGCTCATGTTTGGAGACAATAAAATCCCCACACTTTACACTATAGTTGCAGTACTCCAGAACAGTGGTAAAATTCTGAACAAATTACTTGAACGCTTTTTGAATAACAGATATGAGGGAAGCACATATGGTTTTCATGCTTCCCAGACGACTCAAAATTCGTTTCCTCTGCGATATAAACGAAAGGACATATTTGTCATGCGTCAAGAAAAATTATAGAATCACAGCAAATCAGACACAGATGTCACCAGCCCTTAAAGCGATCGTACGACTAATTACTTAACCACTTCACGTACTTTTGGAAGGACTGTTTGTGCCACATTTTTCTGTGAAAAAAAGCAAGCCACAATATCGTTTATCAGGTGTTTTTCACCGGCTTTGGCGGAACAATTTGGTGAATAAATAGTAGAACGTAGTCAAACGCACACCGCTTCATCGAGTTCTAAGCAACAGAAGATAAGTTGAAGTAAATGACACTCCTTGTGAAATTCTCATGTAAACCAATTATGGAATTTTATACCATGAATTTGGCTTAGTCATGAACCCCTAGTTTTAGCATGGGTGTGTGCATTCAACACTGATATGTGTGCATCTCCCTACCTAGATCAGTCGATGTATATAAGGCCACCAGAGGTTTTGTATTAACAATCTTGGAATATTGGGATATAAATTTACAGATTTCAGAAATCTCATTCCAGCAAAGTGCCTTATCGAGCCGGTTAACATCAAGACTCACGTTTGCAGGAGTTCACAATGTCGTCTGAGCAGGCATCTAATGTTAAAAAATTGAACACGTGAGGAACCCCAACAGTCCACATGTTGTAGTCATATGCATTACGAAAAAGATTTAAGCGCCATTGTCCTTGGGAAAATTACAGAGATAACAGGAAACAAATAAAAGTTAGAATTAGACGCTTCTGAATGTGAAGTTGTGGGGACAGCGAAAAAGTGATGGGTGCAAGATCATTGTTTGGACATATTTTCGGCCATCTTATCAAGTTTGAAGTATGAAAGCATATTTGATCAGAATAATGACCTTTAACAGCATGCGTTAAATCGATTCAAAGATTCTCTCTGCCCGCTAAGGATTGGTGACATTTGGTGACAAGACAAGGTAGAAGATAAATATCTGGTTAATGGCACTTCCTGTTTGTGTTTTAGTTGCACAACAACATCATATGTTATTCGGAATATCAGAGTAGATTTTATTAAGCCAGCTCATCCTGTGATCGATAAATGTTCCCTAAACTTAAAACACCGGATCTCCCATAAACAAGAGATTCAGGGGAATTTGGCCTGGCTTTCAGTTAACTCTCAACCAACTTTTAACTGAATATGTTCGCTACTTAAGCGCAGTTTACTGTTCGTGTATAAAGTAGGAGTCAAAGGGATATCAAAGGGACTGCCCCCACCCAATTGCTTTTAGAGGGAATAAAAAACGAAGCAAAGTGTCGAATTTTCTCTAGAAACTTTAAAAGTAGAACTTCTTTTGAAAAACTTAAAACAACATTTTTGCTTTAATCCTTAGACCATTTTCGTTCAACTCCAAGGCCAAGAGATCCTAAAGATCGTCGTTTATAAAAGGTAGACCATGCGGCGGAGGGCCAGTTATTTGTATCTAGAAGCGAAAGCTGAAAAAAGTTAAGAGGCACCGAGCAAGGTAGCACTCAACATCTGAGAATATGAAATAAATTAAATGAATACAGGTAAATTATTACCGAAGGTTCAGTTAACTGCGCTACTTTTTGTTCACCTATGGCCGTACAAATTGTATTCGACAAGTAGCTGGAGGTTGTCAGCTCCATTATTTTCGGAACAAATTAACTTCGGAATACTTCTCAACTTTCCGGCAACGTATATGGAAAAATCGATGGAAACAAATTTCAAGACTCCTCCTACAACCGCCAAACAATAGCCAAGCTGGTACCATATCTAGGCATCTATGGTGACCTCAGTTTTTGAATAAACTTCTACTGCATACCATAAGTAACACACCTTGCATGGAGAAGTGCTTGTTAAATGAAATGTTAGCAGTAACGTGGAACAATCCGCTTTGCACACTCAAAGTCCAGGCCCAACGATTTTTTTAATTATTTAAAACGCTATACTGTATGCGACGGACGATTTCGTCCTCATCATTTCGTCAGCATAATTTTCTCCGCTGTACCAACCACTGTATGACACCACTCTTTAGTGATACTCTTCTGAAGATAACACGCAACCTGACCAAGCAAAAGAGTGCATTTTTCTTCATGAAAATCCGCTTTGAACTACGCCCCCCCCCCCCAATCATAGCGTTGGGACGCCTGCTTTGGCCTTTCGCTGCAACCAATTACTGGGCTTTGCCAGGTGAACGAAATTCACCAAAGACGTAGAGAGACGTAGAGAAACCAATAAAATAATGTACTACTCATAAGGTAACTACAAACTCTTCGACAGCCTATGACCGGTTTCACCCTTCCTTGGGCCCACCCGGTAGGGGAAGTCTCTGAGCTTCCGTAAACCTTATGTTCCACTTAAACCCAGATTGCACTAACGTCGACTTTTACACTAATCTGCACATCACTAAGGTTTTGATAGCGCACTAAAATGGAACCCAGCTGAATCTATCGTTTATATTGCCTTTCTCCAGGTATATTGAGTTTTAAAACAGCTGCAGGACTATTCAATGGTATTTCTTCCTGCCAGTAGGCTTCATCAATGTTCTATGCCGATCATCACTTCGTGTTGGTTATAAGTTATAAGTTATAAGTTATGAGTTACAAGTTTTGTCGTAATCAACATCATAGAAGAAAATCATTGAAGAAAGGTTCAGCTAGGTTCCAGGCGGATCTCACGGCAAAACCAAATCTGTAGACAGATGAATGTATAGGTCGAGTAACCGATAACTTTCAAAAGTACTGAGAATTCATATGTTTGTAGTAAACCTTAGTCCTACCAAAACAATTGCAGAGCTTTCACGTTAAGCGGAAATGGTCGTTAGCTGGAGATTCCGTCCTTGAAGTTTCAATGGATTTGTATCACCGGACCGGTTTTAAAATATCTGCCTGGTCAGCTTGGCAAAAGCTTATCCGAAAACAAATATTTTATTTAGGTTACGTTGACTAGAAAAGCCGCTGTTTATTCCCAATTATTACTTTGGCGAAATACAAGCATTCAGTGGAGAGGACTGAGAAGTATTCGGGTAAGTCGCTTTTCTAAAAAAAACTGTTCTGTTCGTCAACAAAAATGCTAGCGTTCCTTGTTGCTCCAGTCATGTGAAAAGTTTTCCAACAGAACATATCTCACTGTCATTGTTTAGAAAGTGCTTTTGGAAAAATGAACGAGAAATGGTATCTTATTTTTGCATTTCTGGATGCCCTCCGTTTGTTCTGCACGCGAAAATGTATTGACCAGTTTGAGCGGTCACATTTAAACATTATATAAAATTTTGTCTATATTACCAATGGTGCCAACTATATCTTGCGGAAGCGCAAGAATATGCTTGCGAAAAGCGAGAAGCTAATTCAGAAAACATCATCCAGTTGAGTTATATTTCACCAGGTGCCTTTGATCAACGACTGTCCCAGAATTCGGATTACCGCAGGGTGCATCTGATTTTATGAACGAAAACACAGACGAAATTGAGGTAAATCACACTCAGATGAATATCAGTGTAATCACTGGTTCTTCAAGATATCCTCCAACTGGAAGTGCTTGAGAAAGAGTGCTTTTTGCTGCACTTCCTTGGACAATCAAAATATCGCAGTATATTCCCTTGAAAAAGCGCACTGCAGTTATGTATGCAGACAAATTTTGATATTTTCCCGATATATCACGTAGGCGCAATGAATGATTTAACCTTAAACATGGTCTTTCTCAAGGCTACATTTTATGTGAGTGGCAAGGGACACTGATTTATAATTTAATTTTTGTGACAGTAAGACTTCTCTGGTTTTCATCCGAATTTCCCGTTTTCCGTTAAATTTCTCCGTTAGCCTTTTGGGTAGTATATTGTCGAATATCTTAAATACGACACTCCGTTGATAGCACATCTTAGTGAAGATTCTGTGGTCTGTTTGGCCTAAGCATTTTTGTAGCTTCCAAAAAGCCCTGGCTTTGACCCTTGACCCGAAGTCAGCTTAGATATCAGTGATGAGATGTTTACTGAACTAAACGTAATGATATTCTGAAAGCCGTCTGTGAGCTTCTGTCTTGCAACCTATTTCGCCTCCCAGAAACGGCCAAATAAACACGCGTTTCTCAAGGTTTTGTAACGCATTGTCATATCACCATGTATTCAGTTTGATGGGATACTCTGTAAACGTTTTTCTAAATAATAAGCTAATTTTCTGGAGGCTACAAAGAGACCTTAATCATTATATATCTGAAATAACTGCGGAGAGAGCCACCTAAAGATGACCATTTTGTGGTTATCGCAATTACTAACGCAAGCATGGGTGCTGAAGCAGCAGCTCCGACTCCAACCTCCTAATCACACTCAGATGGTTTCGAAATTGTGACACGGGTCGATCAGTGCTCTGTACACATACACACACACACTTGTAGATGGTAACCCAGAGTTCACTACCACAGACACACTACTAGGTGAATGTCAATACACTAGGAAGATGCCATATGTGCGGTATCAAAAAACTGCGTTTTTTCCCTGTACTTCTGAGGCCAGTAAAATTTTATGTGACAGATCAAACCGACAAGGAATGCCTTCATTATATACTTAACCTGCTCGCTGTGCGTGCCTTTACATTTTTCTGGGAAGTAAACAATCGCTTACTTAACAACAACCTATTGGGTCTATTTTAGCTTTTGCGAAACTTGAACCAAAAAATTCCAACGTAAATTTAAATGACTAATTACGCAATAAGCTGTCCTTACAAACCCAACGATAAATTAACCAAGTACCTGAAACCGCAATGATTTGAATTTAATCAATTCAGCTTTCATTCAGGCTTGTTTGTACAACCAACCTTTTGGGCCAGAAGAATATTAGCTTTCGAATGATAACTGTAGGAATTGCAAAGTTGAAAGTCTGATTCGGTCAAACCGCAGTTGATATCTGTACGCCCATAGCCTTTAATAACTCATGGTTTGGTCAATATTTCCTAAGTACGCTAAGGGGCATTTCAGAGCTATATGTGCTTCCGCGGCCGGTATACTACATGCAAGGCACAGGGAAACACGGTCGTTTAGAAACCCGCATTTTTAACTGTTTATTTTTATCCACATGACACCATGTGTGATCGCTAAGCAAAATGATAACTTCCGATGTGTGCCAAATTTCGGGGCATACGCGACCCGGACTCAGTTTTTTTTTTGTTTTACCGCCTTCCTATGTTAAATAATATCCCAGGACTGTGTGTGGAAAATGTACATTTCCAAAGTTCTCTAACCTATTACCGCCTCGTAAACTTGGTCGAAACCGGACATTTCAGCAAATTGGAGTTATTTACTTGCTAAGATCTGGCGCAGAAATGCCACCTTAGTTTAGTTTACTGTGAAATTCCCAATTGTGTTCAAATGTGAGGCATTCATGAAAATCTGTTTTATCCCTGTTTCCACTAAATTTCACGTGTTCCAACATTCGTCTTCCTACCTGATTTCACCAACTACAGTTAGCCTACACAAAAATCAGGATCAAAAGGAGTTGCCTAAACATTTGGTGAATACGTTTCAAATTTCCAATCTCCATCAGATGAGCAATATGATCATCTTGCGCCAAAAATGTGCTCTCAGAAGAGCTCTGTCTTGTAAAGAATACGCTTTAAATCTTACAGAAACGGACTTAAACGCCAGCAAAATTTAGGAACAAGCAGTGGGTCACAGAGGCTTATTCGGGTGTTCCGCTAATTCATGTTTGAGATTTTCAACTTGACTTGTAATCCAAGAACTCAAAAATTAAAAATTCTACAAAAAGTACACCTTTTCTTGCACCTCTCTTGCTGCTAGTGGGATATAAATCAAGTTGAAAGCAGTGAAACTCCCATAAACATGTGCAAAATTTAAACATATTATTCTGATTGTCTTTTAAATTTACATGCGTGAGGACTTTATATATTCCCGTATATAGCAAAGTGTAGAGTAACATCCCGAGTCTTATGTTTGCACACAGATACTTCAAAATGGGTAGGTGTTATGGACCATTATAACCCTAGTGTAGGTAGGGTTTGTGTAGTGTAGGTTTTCGGTAGATTCTTGGACGCATTGAGCTATAATAAAAAAGCGTGTAAACCAAAGAAGACTCTTACCACTTGAAGTTTTCCTTCACCAAATAAAACCGTGCAATTCAATGTAATATTTGATCGGCCATGAATTTCAGTCCTTGCATTTGAGGCTACTGGGTTGGCATTTACGTAAAGAGAGGGAATGGAAAACAAATTCTGTCGCAAACTTTGATACGCCAGCAACACTCCAGTACGACCATCCAATAAGATCTATTTTTCTGGTTGTAAAAAATGCGCTGTCCGTTTCTCAAAACCCCCATGTCTGTGTGCTCTGCTTGAATCGTCGTCAGTGCAACTTTTTGAACGGTTTCCACCGTTGTGTCTAACATTTGTTAAAGCTGTTTACTCTAAGCAGTGTACCACCTCATCTCCGAATGAGCCACCTAGCGCGTCTAGCCGGTAAACACTGCCACATAATTGTTGCATTCCACTTTGTTCGTGGCTCACTTATAAAGACTTGGCAACGTCCTTCGTGTTCTTGATAAGAGATAACTCAGGTTACGTATAGAGACATCGCAGCAAGAAGCCTAGTTAAGTGAGCTCTGCTCATTAGATCCAGAGTTATGGAACTTATTAAAAACTCCTTTATTAGTAGGTGACAAAGTGACAAATTTACGTTCCAATTCGTGACAGCCAGTGAGTATCTAATGGAAAGATTCAACGTTTCACAGGTTGTCCTTCGTGTTATGTTTCTGTACCATTTAGTCTTTTTGTGACGGGTCAGACGGCACAAATTGGTTTGTGTCTGGGAATGGGCCACATTCTTAGTAGCGGAGTTGGACAATATGTTTTATACTCCATAGAGGATGACGCAGCGAGGATTCTTTCAGGCTTATCCCTGACATGACAGAATCGCAGTCATCCGTTCATTTAATAACCGCTCAGTAGGGCAGGCGCTAACCTGCGGTGTGTTGAAAAACGTCTTCAAGTATTTATGGAGCCATCAATCAGCACGAATACTACTTTATTTAATAGCTTGTCTTACCGACACAACCCTTGTTCGTTAGCATTTCGAGAGCTGTAAAGAAAACATTTTGCGCGTCGCACTTTATGATTACTGTTGAGTAATGTTTACAAAAGGATTACGTTTGGAATATAAGCTGCCGACTGGTAGAGCTAAAATGAGCATTCGACAGCATGATCTTCCGGAATACTCTTTGACCACTTGCTTGAGTGTATCTAATATTGTCCTTGTTTATGACTGTATGACAACTTTGAAATCAAAACGCACTTTTTCTCGAGATAGTTTCACCAAATGACCCAGCAAATAAAAAAAAACATAGTTTCACTTTATTGTTTTACACTATTGGGAGAGTTTCAACTATTTAAGCATAATATAAAGAATCCACGAAAATGAAACAGTCCGCTCCAAACAATTTCATAATTTCATCAGTTTATCTGTATAGCTTTAGTCAGCTTTTCAAAGCCCACCGCCTTTACGCTAGACGTCACAATCAAACTTTACACCACAAGACTATTGACTAACCTGAAAATGACCACAGTGTTTCCAGAAAACGAGGAATAACTAAACACCGCCGCAAAATGTGTGCTAATTTCAGCCGAGTGACTTTCTTCAGAGAAATTGTAAACGGTTTTTGAATAACGTGGAAAACACTTTATGAACTGATTTTATTTCAGACTTTCAAATTGCTGACCAAATATGTGCTCGTTGTTTTACCCAGTTGGCTGAAACCAAGTCTTCTGGCAACATATCAGTTCATAGATAACTTCTAGTCACCGAAATGCTTTTCCAGTATTCATTTCCTAGCGCAATTAGACATGGTCAGTTGAAAGACTCAGCAAGATTAGATAAAAATGACCAAGCCATAAATAATTACCTGTCATCCGTATAAATTCATTCATTCCACCAGCCAGCCGACACCAAAGCTTGCATAGTTTTTCTGGTATCCTTTTAATCGGTTTTTCAGCGTAGATGTAGAGTGAACAGACAACCAAGAGATCCACTATGCCTGCTTTTTTAGGGGAGTGTAATTTTTTCCAGCTTGGTTTCTGGTTCATAAGAATTTGTCCATGCGCACTGCACATCTGCTGACTGGAAAGCATCAATCTTGAAACAGTCAAAGGCGCCTTTGGAAGGAATGGAGTGTCATACGAGTACCATGTTGATGGTTCACTGCAAAGCACATTGTATTCGCTTCTTGAAATTCCCTTTAAGAGGAACCCGCCATTCTCACATAAACAAAGCTATTTGTCATGAAGAGTTCAAGGCCGCTTATTGTTCTAATCATCTAAAAACCGGTCACATCCAAAAGAAGGAACAGACGAAACTGTAACAAAGCTGTTTCGAAACTCACGTTTGCCAGACTTTGGTTCACACCGATCTTGTAATAAAAAATGCGTTGTGATTTAATACTCTTTATTATATGACTCGCAATCGAGAGGAAACTCCAACCGCACTTCATAAATAACTCATAAACCCACCATCCGTTTGACCTCTCAAGTTAAGGAGGTAATTAGGTCAAACGCACGTGAGCAGGTTATGTTAGACTGTTCAGAATGATAGCGTTATGCTATTTGTGCATGTTTGCTGCAAGCTGTTCAGGAGACTGGGCATCGCTTGTAAACGTCATCCACAGCATTTTGCATCATATTACCTTCTGGATCATTGTGGAACTTACTTGAAGGCTACAAAGATATCAGCCTACAATAGTTGGCTCAGAGGTGTGGCAAGCCCATATGAGCCCCAATGTGCGTAGGAAAGAACGGGCCACCACTGTGATAGTAATCTCTGGGCAATTTTAAAGCAGCGGGTCTGATTTCTGTTCACAAACCTCATCTTGGTCTAAATTTTAAAATTCCACATTCATATATTCACTTTCGAAACAAAAAACGAGGTGTTTCTACCGTATATTACTTCGAAGGAATACTTACTGAAACACTTTACGTAATCGACAGGTTTGGGGGTCGGTTTACTGTCGATTGCATCATCTGTGGAAACAAAGCAAAGGTGTTTTACGGAGCGTTAAACCCATACGTGGAACCGCTGAAACCAAGGTGTTTGCTTACAGAAATGATAGATCACAAACAATTGGAGGCAAATTGCAGTCAGGCGTGACATCTTATGTTCAGAAAGACTAAACGCTGCCACGCGTGTTTGCTAACATTTGTCCCACAACAGTATTTATACAACAACACCGAAGGACCTTGAGACTCCTTAATGTGGCAAACTTCAGAAACGCCCATAGAGAAAACTGAATTAAAACAGTTGACGTGGCACTTGTCTGACTTGCAAACTATTCGTTCAAGTGGACAAAACTTCCAGGGGTAATTTATGCGCTAGTATCATAATGATACATTGATGTTGATTTGACTAAAAATGAAAAACGGGCTGTTTTGCAAACGACGGTCTCAAGAGTTTTGTTAAGCTTGCTGGCAATATGCTTCATGAGGTACCTTTCATGAAATTTCCGTTTTCAGCCTGTCCTTATTTATGAGGAGATTAAATACAGTAAACCAAACATTAAAACGCATTGTCTAATGTTAACAAACTAACGTAATTAAGAATGGGTTTTTTGATCCAAGATTGGACGTTCGTCACCCTTTGTAGCAACCAGCCGCCAAGCTAGCAGTTCTGGAAACTGCTCATTACCCCAACTCCCACAAATCTGCAGAAAACCTTGAAGATTGATGTGTTGGCTAATGAATTATCCTACCGAATTATTTTAAAGTCAGATTCAATCCATTCAATGCTGAACCAGATTTGTTGATCCCGATGTAATTCATTCCCCCCTGTACCACGTCACTTTCTTAAAAGTAGTGGTCAGTCCATTGGTAAAATATAGAGTGCAAACGGTCGATATATATTAGAAAGTTGAGTTGCTTTTGGATAATTAATCATGCAGTCCTGAAACAAAGCAATGAAACATAAAGAGGGAAAAAAGATTACTTAACCCAGTTTTGGAATTTCGAGTAGGCATCTCCATACTTCACCGATCAAAAACACACTGAAACCATAAGTTAGTATCTGTGTTGCTTAATATACCAGGTAACGATGCAAAATGATACCACATACGAGAAATCCAAAAAGGTTTTAACGTTCTCGCTGTTATTCCTATTCTCCGACTGAGATTCGTGCACTGCGAATGTAGGCATATTTGTTCTACGGTTTTTTCTGTAACCAACTGGATGGCTTTTTGAATTTGTGGCGTCATGACATTTTGTGTTCTTCTGTCATCTAATATCAGCAAACTAGACCTGAACATTAAAGCCAAACATTTAAAGAATATATACAGAACTGACAGTGGAGTGAAACTACAGACTGGTAGAATACGACTAGATTTGATGCTTTGTACACAGTGGTGTGACCCACTATCACATGTACCAAAGGAATTTACAGCTGAGCGACAATCCAATGTAACGTGCTTGCATCTGTTGTGGTAGCCGAAGCTTGTGTTTGTAAAATGCTTCAAGAATCTTGCATGGAAGACAAAAACGAGTTGCCACAAACAACCGAGCAGCCGAATATTGGATTTATGGCCTTTCCTTGCTCAAGGCAGTGCCACCCGCAAACCGGTTACCGCAGTATCACGGAAATAAAGCAACATCGTATTGTAATTTCGCCACTATCCATGAAACAATACTGCTAACCACGACAAAAGTGTTTATAACAATGTCAAGGATTCCAGTGATATAGAACACCGATGTAATTACAGTCCATTTTAGGATTTTGTCCCGTTATTAACAACAAAGTATGCCAGAGCCATGGAGCACGTTAAAGTAGCTTCATTCCTACAAAAGTTTATTAGCTATTAACTATCAACTTCACAAGGTCGCCTGAGTCGCCAACATTCCGGCCAATAGTAGAAGTCTAACCAAGCGACTGATCAGCAGTGGGATTAGCTTTCAATCAGGCGAGATAATGATATCGCTGATCAGCCGCAGGTGGCCGAAATATTGTTCTTCGGACACTAGCCCAAATGTGAATTTAAATCATCTTCGGCGGATAGTGGGGGCGCGCAAAAAATACGGATAGGAATCAGCTGTAAACAAGTGTAAGCAACATATTTTGCGGTAATTCTGACTAAGAATTGAATGGGAACATGCGACCAAATATTTACTGGTCGCGAAATCAAATTTAACGCAGATTAATCTCGCGTTAATTTCAGGTTGTTGGTTAGCGAACATTGATGCTTTGAATAACGTTGTCAAAACTCTTGCACAAATAACTTTACAGAATGACGTTCTGTTGATGATGAATTTCTGACCAGTGAACAAGGTTTGCCCAACCTTGTACCCTAATGAGCTCATATGGGTATCACCTGTCAAATTCCAGTGTCAATTTTTACTTTCGCAGAGCGTAAATGTCCTGCTTTAATCGGCATGACAGGAAATTTAGTGGTTATTCAAGCAGGTACATATTTTTTGGCTTAGAATGGATCAATTTAAATAGTGCTAGCCGTCAAACGTCGGACCATTGCGATTAATATGGAAAAAAGTAAGGCTCAATGCAAGACGACTTGTCCATTTTTTATAATTAGCAGGCTCCACGGCTAACAGTATGTTCAGGGATTCTCTCTTAAGCCCGCCTTAAGTTAATCACTCCGTGATTTCCGATTCGCACAATCGACATAAAACGCAAAGTTCTCATGGGAAAGAGAACAGAAAACATCTAACACTGCAACCTTGGCATCTAGGTTGACACTAAAACAATAAGCAAAAAAAGCCAAGGGTTGCTTTCAGCTTTTAACGAAGTTCTAGATTAGCCTTACATTTAATGTTCTGCTCTAATTGTCTTGAGCACATTTCTGCCCGCAGAATTCTCATGTGATCGAATATCTATTATTCGACCTATCAGTATAATTATTTCACGCTATGGACCCCTTTCTTTGACATCTCCTGGTGGTTATTTGAACAATTTGTACCAAACATGTAGGTAGCAGACAGATAGCCTTTTTCAGTCCTAATTCGACGGTGTACATCTCGTTTCACCACCTGCACTTAAAACGCTGCCATTCACGCTCACTTACGAAACATCTAGAATTCCAGTGCGCATCACTGCATACCACTGTCTGATTTTTTACCATTCTTCCAAAGACTATTGGTCTCGTATGAATATCCTTTTTTTACGCCTACTTGTAAAACATTTATGTTCCCCTCACTTGAAGCATAGTTTTTCCATAAACATGATTTTTTTTGTTTTACACGGCATGTAAGCTGTCACTAGAGGAAAACAGTATTTTCCTGCGCGATTTTTCTTCAAATTCACAAAACATCTGTTTGACTTCATGCGCGTACGTTTCGAAGCTCCCGGGAAAACCTGGCTTGTGTTCAGAATTTCACCGCTACAAGCCTTATTCTCATGTTTTTCTTCATTTTCAGTTTATTAGCGTATACTGGAAAAGTAAAGATATGATAAATAAAATTCGTTTGAATCAGCTCTCTTGGCAATGTGAAAATCAGCTATCCACTAGAACAACATGTGTGTATATGCCAACAAAAGCACAGTGGTTCCTCTCAAAACAAAACAAAATGCTTCATGCAACCTAACGGTTTATGAGAACTTCCGATAATTTCCAGAATGATAGTCGGTGTACACAATGAGGTTATCCGAGGTGAACCCACAATGATATTTTATCGAGCGGCCACGTATAAAGTAACATTCATCCATCAGCACCGCAGCTAGTCGCTACAACGAGAAATTGCTCATCCCTCAGCTGTTCTCCCACTGAACAAGAATAAATTGCAATTTATTCTTGGGTGTAACCAATTGATTCCTCCTAACGACCGCATTGACGCATTCTAAATCACATTTGCGTATTTTGTAGTTTGGATTATGATTTGAACATTGATACCAAGAACCGGTTGATTTAGATCTTCTACATGGGATATTTGTCACTTCCATTGTAGATATGAAAGTTGCTTAAAGGCAAACAGTGTACTTATGTAGCCGTATCCTAAACAAAGGTTGAGCTTGACTGCAGTGTTCTCTGTTGATTGTGATGCCGCCTCAATTTCTAGGGAAAAGCCAATCAGTTTTTGTACGTTGTGTCAATGAGACGGTGTATACGACTCCATTCGGGATGGAGTGGCTTACAGCATCGTTATGCGCAATTTGTACAACTATGAATGGATCACTGGATAAAACTGTCAGGACACTTGACAAGAAATAATTTCCAGAAGATGCAATGCACGACTTTTTATTCTTTCTACGGTGAAGTTTGTGGGTATGCCAAAATACGTAGGGGCCGTATACATATACTCAATGTCCACGCGAAACCGGGGTTTACTGACGAGTAAGGTAGTTGATACTGGTGAAGTGTGTGACAATGCCACCATCATATAGATAGTCCGAGCACTCGATCATAAACAATGCGTGCGACTGCATCTTGACATTTTTTGTCAATCTGATTTGGTAAAATTACAAAATTACACAAATTTTGAATTGTGAACAAATTTCACGAGTACTTCGCGGCATTTTAATGTGTTGCTTTTCCGAAACTTGGTAGCCCATGGCTTTCAATCACTGGTGCGCTACCCGAAATTAGCTTTTATATATTTTTTGAAGTGAAGTCTTATAAAGAAAGTTGGAAAAACGAGTTTGAGTATTTCTTCCGGCAATGATTATACTTAGAAGAGCTCAAAATCTATCGGGTGTGGTGCCTTCATTTCCATGTCGCCCTGGTTTGAAAAGTTCTCTTTCGTCTATGGTGCAATTATTCTAGTATGTCTACATCAAAGAGAGGAAACGCTCTACCAATCATTCACTAATGCGAACGATATTCTGGTTGGGCATTTGCAGTATCAAGCTAGTTATCTAAGTCTCAATTCAGTAATTTTCAAACGTATTTGTCATTCCATAAACCAGAGGGTCAGCACATCGTGAAGCCGGAAACCTAGATAACAAAAATTGGGACATTTTAAGTTGGAAACCAGGACTAAATGCAGACTTTCTTAGGCAACTGAACTCAGTCATTTGATTCTAAGTTTAGAGTATAGTGCTCATAGACTCATCACAAGAGAGTAATATGACAGTCATAGCGGATCGGAATACAGCCCCAAAACTTCATCTTTAAACTTTGATCATTATAAAATGCCACTACTTTTGTATGCTTAACGGTCCCGGATTAAGCAACAACAGATGCGGTTGCTCCTCTCAATTGTCAGGGGTAAAAGGACAAAGAAACCTTAAGAAAAATTGACCACACTAACAAAAACTCATTAGCTTGACTCACAATGCAGGGGAGGGACATGAAAACAATGTTGCGAAATACTGCAGACTTTTGTTCTTGAATCGACCCATATTTGGTTTGTGCAGTGCATACAAAGCCGCAAGATTGTGTAAAACTCAGTCAAAGTTCGAGGCGAATAATATGGTCCTGGGACTTCGTTAGCTTCAAAACGATGTAACTTAGTTATTTTTAAAAAAAACCTTCCCTAAATAGATTCTATGTTTTCGGAATCTTTGAATGCCAAAACGCTCATTTTTACTCATCATCGATCATCCTAACATTGTTGTGACGTTTGGCACACAAATGTAAGTCAGGCAAAATGACAAAATGTACACAACAACCTGGCTGGCATCTAAATTGCGGAGACAGCTAACTGTTTTTTTTTAGAAAAATACCAAACCAACTTATACACCAGGGCAGTTCGTCTCGAGTTTAACTCTAACAAACACCACACCAGATGCCCTAGGATTAATGAGATTTCCATACACTGTGAAGGCCAAACTCAGGTGTAGTTGGAGCACATGACGGTTGAAAAATAGATGAATTCTAAATACGCACGTGCAGAATTTACGATTAACTCATGTTGTAAGAAAATGCTATGCTAATTGACGGACGAGAAACACTGCCTAATGTCCGAAAAACTGTGATGTGCTATGTTGCACCAGCTTGTCTTTAACAGTGCGCGCACGCCGGATATTCATGTATAACTTTAGTTTCTGTTGCGTACAGAAAGGTTTGTTGGTTTTTTTGATTCTGCTGTGTGCCTCATTACTATTCTTTACTTAGCGTTAAAAGTGGACCCCACCAACTGCCCTGTAGTTTAATGGCCTTGTCACAAATTGCCTAGTT
>SJOL01006176.1:478945-505125 GCA_004794785.1 Opisthorchis felineus
CCTCAGGCACTGTTTTTCAGCCTATTGCGGAAAGTCACACAGGGTGCGTAACACAACTCCTTAGAAAGAAACAATATTGGAAAGTACCTCCAATAACTCGAGAGCCTAGATCTGCAACTAGAAACAAACAACCCCTGCTCCGTGACCACGATTCTCAAGTCCCACACTTCAGCTAAACTTACTACTTAACAGATGTTTTGTTTTTCTACGTCAACTGAGGTTACATGCTTAGGCAGTTATTCGAGTCGTATTCACAATAGAGGCTTATACGTTGTGTAATATACAGTGCCATTTCGGCTTAGTTATAAGCAAGTATTAGTTATGTACAAACGCACTTTAAATATCACCGTTACCACAACCTTTCGAATTTTCATTTTTACGACTTTTGATGACTTTATGAAAGGCTCCGGAGGATTTTAATTAATTAATGAAAAACGTAACCTTATGTTGGTTTATTTGCTGTGCAACAAGGTTTTCAAGCATTGGTGCCAGAAACAATTCGTTATTCTCTAATTTATAACGTTTTTATCATGTAATTTCCAGAATATGGATCGGTTTCTACATGCACGCGATGTGTGTGTTGCCGTCACAAATCACGGATACCTAAAGCACAATCCATCGACGATCTGCAACCACGCAATCGCAAATGATGCATTTATTCTTTGAGTAAAGTTTATATGAGAGGGAACTACTGGAATTTCTTTGTGAGGTTGTGGTAATAGCATCAGCGCCTTACTTCCTGGGCTTCGGTTCCTGAGACTTATTTCTGTTTCACACTCACAGGAATTGTCGCGAAACCCATGATATTGGAGAATTACGGCCGATGCTAATACCACACCTGCACAAAGGATTTCTCGTTGTTCCCAGTCATACAAACTGCACCGGTGCAATAAATACCTCATTTTCGAATGTATAGTTATACATCGTCGCTGTGTGGTGCTTTTGGTATCACTGATTTGTGTCAACAATACTCGCATAACGTGCATGTAGAAACCGTGTAAGCCATCGGAGATTACATGAGAAAAACCGGACACCTCAGGCGAGAGACGCAGTGCAACTGGAACGAACACTTAAAAACACTGTTTCAGTGCACGTAAGCTAAAGTAAGTTGGCATTTGTTATTAAAATCGCGCGCAGCCCTTCGTGAACCTCTCATGGGTCACAAAATGAAAAACCGAAAAATTGTGGTAATAGTGATACTCGAGAATTACTCTCCAATGATGCTTTAACAGCGTGCATACTTCATGATTGCTGACTATGTCATGATGGTTATTACGTGGTAACCAGGTACCAAAAGGTAACTTTTGGTAGTTCTATCACAAAATACCTGGTTCTACAGTTGTGTGCACAGGCCACAGAGATACATGCTGCCCAATCGCACACGGGCCACACACACCCCGGGACACAGCAACCCCTGTACAATATCACCAGCCTAACGAACTACACCACTAGTATAGGCCGGTTCACGCAGGCCATTGTACACCGGGAACGGTGGTACTCAAAACGGGAGCAGCGTGGTATACAGCGCCCGTTACTTTGGTTTAGGTACATGTACTATTGATGATGAACAACCCTGCTTTCTGGGCTTCACCTAGAGAACTTTCTTTCCATTTTCTATCCACAGAAATTGTCGTGCAACCCTCTTTCGAAAAAAAACTGTCCCTCGTTCTTCTCTAGTGTAGGCAAATTATTTGTGAGATAATGCGAGCGTACGCTAGTGCTGGCCGCTTGCTTCAACACGCTGTGCAAGTTTTTGTCCCAGGTTGCTCGTGAATGTTGTAAATAAAAAAGGAGTAAATCGACGAACGCACACAGGTTTCAAAGATCAGTACTACGAGCTTGCGCAATAAATTAAACCTATCGCTTGGAGAAACGTGTGCAGAAGCCCCGCTTACCGCGTACAGCAACGATGTTTAAGTGCTCTGTCCAGTCTAGTTCAAATAGATCCAGGATTTGTTCTTTTTTCTTGTGTGTTTTTAATTCAACTTTTCCATCCCTCGCCTCTCCAATCTCTGTAGCTTTTCTAGAGCTTACTGTTTGACTTTGACGCATAGTGAGTATGTCCGCTCTCTGGGCTTGACGCATAGTTGAAGAAGCATAGCATCCGGCCTTCTTAAATCCGAACAATCCTCAGGCCTTCATCGTGTGCCAGCACCGTATAAACAGTAGTTTCGAGATCGCTTTCTGTAAGTGCTGCAAGATCACAGGTGGTCTGTATCAGATATGTGGGTTTGCCTCCTTTGCTCTATGTCTCACTTCCGATCTCTGAACCAAGCAATACAACCTCAGACGTCTTAAGATTGGCTGGCAGTATGTAGTTTCCGCACCACTGCATTTGTGTCGCATTGTCACTCCTGTCCACCCTATTGACTTTCTACCGCCTTCCATAGCACGATATCATTAGCAAACGTCGCGCATGTTAAGTTGAAGTGCAGTAACATTCAGTCAATTCTGGACCCCTGAAGCAACGGACCGACGATAGGAGCTTGCGGCCACTTGTGCTGTAAAGTGATCTTTACCCCCACAACCTTGGTAATTCTCCTATTGAAGCGGCATTCTTCATAATCATCGTCGCCAGCATACCAGTGTTCAACACTCATGCCTCGCCGTTGCGCAAACATGATTTGTTGTGAAAAAAGGATGAAAGTGGACGGTGAAAAAATTTGTGCTAGCCTACCACAACAGTCCCGAGGTGTGTACATCTCCAAACACTGACCCACTCGATCTGGATCGCAGCTATCAACAAGAGCGCCACTGACATATATTTTCAGCCATATCTTGCAGCGTCTCCAACCACGTGCAGTGGAGACCACGCAGTCCCTATCCTGGAAAGCAAGCCGCACCAACAGAACCAAGACCTTTCGTAATATCTTTCATACTCCTCTTCCAGGTCAAGGGTTGGCCACCTCGCTGCTTCAGCTACTCTGCATTGGAGACGAATAACAGCTCTCTCTTCGGCAAACGATGTTTCGGTATGCGCAACACATGGCCTAACCAAAGCAGCTTCTGTTGCTAGTCACACTTTTCTAAGGAAGTCCCCGTTGCACAACTGATCTGCGGTTTTGATGCCTTTTCCGGGTCAAAAAATATTGAGTGGATTCCCTGCAGGTGTTCCATAATATTGCACCGGGCATTTTTTGCTGTAACCAGGTGTGCGATGTCAGAATGTCTATGAGTTAATCCATCTTTAGCCCCGGTTGAGCACACCGCAGGAGTAAAAGTTAATGGTTCTGGTCTTTCTGACTTTTTTAAGCGCTGAAGAGTTTATGCAAGTGAGCTTGTAGTCAGCCAGTACTCCGTAGTCCCTATGTTTTTGAAACAAGCTTATCACTTTTGTGCTCTTTTCTGAAGCACATTATCCCTGTTGCAGTGCTGCGTTAAAAAGGCAAGTCAACAGAGGTGTCCAGATGCACGTGAGATGCTTGGCCACAGTCAGGTGCAGTACATCTGGTTTTGGATTTCTGGCAGCCTCCATTCTTGTCAGGAGTAATATTACTTCCAACGCGGAGCAGTGTGTGATTTGTAGAAAATCCCCTCCAGCCTCTTTTTTGTATGCGTTTTTATTTTACGTTCGATTGATGGTGACGGTCTGCCAGTAAATTTCTGCAGTGTTGGGCGGTATGCGTATCAGCGCGCTCCATGTTTTTTGTAATTACTGAGCTGTCGAACCTTTCCCACCTTCATCATTCTTTTGTCTATTTATGCAGGCGTTTAGCTCTCCAGGTACAGTTTGCGTGGATTACACGAGAGCCTTTTCGTAGGTTTGTCTCTCGTCTGCTGTAATCATTTTACATTCATTTTTGCAATTGTCCTTGCCACAGAAACATGCATTATTAGAGTTGACGCCGCGAATTTAAACCTTGACGCTTTATCTTCTGCATTGGATGCATCTTCCTGACACTCGGGGAGATGGAATGCCGTTGTGCTTCTGTTTTTCCGTGAAAGGTGTCTGCGTACTAATGGTGCGCTTCTATTGCGATTTTTAATCCACAGGCTTCATAGGAGCTTGAGCCAGACTTCACCTTACTGTATGAGCGCAGTGACCTCCCTCCTGTCACCAAACTTATCTAGGGGGATTTTTGATACGTCCAAATTAGTATTCTGCGCTTCCTGCAGCCCATCCATGTAATCACCGTATTCCAAAGGCTTCCCCATTTTTATGGCAGCCACGGGCTGTAAGGAGTCTGTGGAACCCACGTCTAATACAAAATGATGCCAACGTTAGTAAGTTCTTGTTAGAGGGCTCACTAGTTAGGGCACAAACTTGATAGCCAAAATTTTAGGGTTCAAACCCAACCTCTGCCCTCATTGTTCCTTCGGGGGCACGGCGGATAGGCATTAAATGTCACAGCTGAGCGATTTTTACACGTTGGATCCATGACATAAGGCAGCAGTCTAGCCTAAACTACCTACTCAATAAATGGAAATTCTTCTGACGACAGGGAATTCTGCTAGCTGAAAGTGAACCAGCCGACTTTTTGGAAGCTGAAGCGCCCTCTTATTGGCATGCGGTTACGCCTGACATATTCAAAAACCTTAAAGCTAAACTGCCTGGGCTGTGATAAACGACCACGAAGTTGTAAGCATAATGGTACAACGCCAGCGCATAGCATCATTTCACGGTGTGCCTTTTGACAGCGTTCTGTGTGTTTGAAATGTCCCCCCGAACAGTCAGGGTTCCGTTGTTGCAATGGTATGAAAGCCCACAGTTGGGGTAGAACCCTGGACGGCGAACGCGAATATCCTAACGGCCCCGTACGTTTATGACTGTATATGTTCTCTCAAGCGCTACCGATCTTCTGGTCCGGATGACCTCCCACCCGCATTGTTCAAAGATGGAGTGTGAAGTTCTCAGTGTGCGCTTGTCTGATCTATTTACCTGCAGGTAGGAAAAGAGGAGTGTCCCAGTCAACTGGTGACAGTCGGTAATAATGCCCATTTTTTAAGAGGGGCTCGTGTTGAGTGTGGTAATCACAGGATGATCGATAGGACCGCGACAGTAACCGGACCGCTGGCGTCACGTTTGCTTCGTTGCCTTACGGTGGTTCGTGAAACACTGACTCACGAGCAGAAAGCAGGATTTCGACCTGGTATGGGTTGCGTTTACCAAACCTTCACACTCCGTTAGGTGCTAGAACAACGCAGTACGTAAAAACGACCCACACTTTTAGCATTCTTGGATTCCCAAGGCACATTCGACTAGGTTGACCGGCTTGTTCGACTTGACACGCTTGCCCATCAAGGAAGTCCCCGGAGGTTTGTTAACATGATGCGTTCTTTGTATTCACAGACTTCTGGACGTGTGGAAGTATATGTAGAGCTCTCCAAAGGCTTCCGTACAAAAGATGTTCGTAAGGAATGCCCACTCCCTTCATTTCAATTTAATTTCGCGATCGATGAAATGACCAGACAAACGCTGGACTATCTCCAAAACCCCGCTGTTCATATAGCCTGTGATGTTAACCCTGTCGATCTGGAATATGCAGGCAACATTGTTTTCGTCTTTGAAGGAAAGAAGAAGGCGCATGTGTTTCTTGAATGAACTGACCAAAGTTTTTTGGTATGCACTTTGCACCCAAAAACTGTAAGGTCACGCTCCTGGACACTGAACACTCATTGAACACTCCAATTACAACCCGAGGAGAGACAATCGAAATTGGTGCGTTTTAAGTACCTTGGAAGTTGTATTAGTTCTGATTGTAGTATGGCAGATGGTAACAATGCACGGATCTGCAAGGCTTCGGTCGCGCTTGCTAATTTGAGACACCTATGGCGTCAAAGCGGTATAACCGTGAATCTCAAGAGACATGTGTATCAGGCTACACTTTCGGCCACAGCCCCTAGTGTAATCTTTAGACCCAGTGATGCACCCTTTTGCCGCCATAGATGGTGCAAATTAACCAACGTGACTTGGGTCTTTGAGATTCGTGCAATTACTTCATCAGACACATGTCCGCTAGGACTAATTCGACTACCTAGTTAAATAATATTCTTTAAAATCTCCTGTGATTCCCTTTGAAGTGTAAGGAGTGAGTTCAGATACTGTACGTTCTGAAGCATGGCTTTCCTCTTTGAAGGTGCCAGACACGTGCCAAAAGACGGCATGATGGTGTTCAGTCTTCTCAGCAGCTTGTGCTTTACCTTCGTCTTTGAATAGAAGGACGATGCCATCTGTGTTCTCCAGACCGTCAGTATTCTTACCAGCAGTGATTGGAACACTGTGGTTTCAAAGGGCTTCCAGCGTTCGCTTCATTATTTCATCAGTGGAGAAGTTGAACAGGAACGGAGTAAAAGAACATCCTGCCGGGCACCACTCTTGTAGGGAAGTCTTCGTGCACTCTCACACGCCCAGAGGTATGTAAATATATGAACCGGATTATGTTCACAAACTTCTGTGGCACAACATGTCGAGCAAGTGTGGTTAACAGCGATGACCGATTGACCTAATCGACCGCATATTTGTGGGTCGTCTGCATATTCCGCGTTCCTCTAACACATAACGGAGCGTGAAAATGTCGTTGATGCAGCTTCTACCTAGGCGAAATTCCACTTGATGCTCACGAGTCAAGGATTCGCGTGTCATCGTAGGGCGAAGAACAATCAGTGAAGCCAGAAACCTTGTTACAACGGAAGTTAAACTGCTGTGGTTACTACATTCACTACGAGGACCGTTTCTGAAAATAAGCACTATAACTGACTCACCTCAGTTACCTGGAATGGTCTCTTTCTTCCAGATAGGTGCTAATATGAGAGACGGGCACTAACTGAAGAATTTGCCGCCATCGCTGAACAGAGCAGATGGAAAGTCGTCAGGACGAGCAGCACGATGACACCTGAATAGTCATGTACATCTGGATATTTTATAGGCTGAAGGGGGTTCCATATTCACTGTCAACCTTTTCTGAAGTCCGGCAGTCCGGATGTGAGTTGGCAGGTGGTCAACTCAATTTTTGTTCAAAGTACTGTGCCCAACGCTGACAAGTGCCTTCAGAGGGTCATTCAAACGAATCAAGTAAAACAGTCTGCAGACGTTTCCAGCACTCCTTGCATCTTCCATTTATTCGAACTTTTGAGTCCACCGAGGTTTGGATGACGTTGACTAGATTGCATCCTAAATGGGCGTTCAGTCTTTGAATAGCGCTTTGAGTATCTGTTCCAGGTGGCCGTTAATATCTGAAATGGGATCATCTGGCAAGGGTTTGGGTAGCTGGTTCTGAGTGGTTCGTTTGACTTACGGGTCCATTAGCTTCTAACTAGCTAGGCAAGGTGTGCGTATTTTGTGAAGACCTGAAAAATGCAATAAAGAGCAGCGCAGGGCAAATGAGTAAAATGGTAATAATTGGTCAGATTTAAATTCCCTGGTGCCTAGCTCCCATACCACTCGAAGAAATAAACCATGGGTGGCGTACTGTCTGCACGTCATAACCTAGACGGGAGCGGGTGAGAAGCCGGGGTTGGGTTCAAGCCATAAACATTCAGGTCACTGAATTCGCGCCTTAACCACTAAGCTAGCTTGAGCTCCTTCGTGTCAAAGGAGCTGCTAAGAAGAAGGGAACCGGCTTCAAATTCACTGAATGCGAAACACGTCTGGAATTACTTAATCACTCTGCACTGGACTATCGTCTTCCTCGATACCTCCTTGTTCCTTATCAGGCCAACTCATTGCCAAGGCACTCTTTGGTAATGCATTCCTATATCCAGCAAGAATAGCGCTGCAAAGCCTCAGTTCTCACTTGCATTTGACAACAATTGTTACGAGTTCGAAAAAATAGCTCTTAGAGCAACCTTTTTTTCACAGTTGCTACATCCAGAAAATGATTAAAATCAATTTTTTGTCGTTTCTCACTTTCTCCAGCTTGGCTTAAAAAGCGGTGATGTACCGTTTCATATTGGGTGCTACTCATATGAATTAAACCACTAACCACAAAACCACACTCAAACGCCCAAATCGTATGTATCATTTGCAAACTGCTGATCCCATTGGTTGCTTGCCTCATTGTTCAGTTATTGCAACGAATATGACGTTTTTTATGAAAACATCGGAGGTTCTACACTGCCTTCGGACACTGACGTGGAAGTAGTAAACCAGATTAAATTAATTCTCCAACTTAGCTCCAACGCGATTCCAAACTGAATCCCAGATGAACCTGTCGTTTTTATAACATCCTGTAAAAAGGCCGCCGCATGCTTCAGTTAGTGCGATATCCGAGGTATTGGATTCAACTTTCATACAATTTAGGCTCAATCGTGACATAAAGTTGACAAAAACTCGGGGACTGCGCCTAACTGGCGAAGTCCTGCAAGGAGAAAAACTGGTCAAGGGTTGTTGAAGAATTGTCGCAACATTTTGGGTAGTTTCTTTCAAAAAAAATTTACGGCAAAACATCGAATATCGTACCAACTGAAACATGAGGCAAACTTATGCAGCCCGTTCGGTTGAAAAAGACCATCATAAGCGACAGAATCAACTGGGATTAAGCTTAATCTCCCGCGAAAACTATACTGCTGTGCGAATTAGCACACTTGACAAACCGCTGTAACCTGGGCTTATGCAGAATCCAGAGTTGGCGAAAACTCGGACCCTGCGCCTAACTGGTTATCCCCAAGAGGTCCGGGTGAAAAGCTCGAAGCGTTTTCATCAACCTTGTAGGTAGTTACCTTCAGTGAAATTAAGGTCCGTTTATGGGGAGTGTCAGGTTAAAAGGCTGGAAAGTCTGGTATAACTGCTTACTATTCATGGCAACTTGAAGGGGATTGAAGAGATACAAACAAAATTTGATATCGTTCCGGCCTAGCCAGTAACCAGTGTCCAGCTTCAACCCATATCCCTGACCACTCTGGTTTAGTAATAAATTAGGATTGGGAGTAATACACTTATAATCTAGTCAACGGCCACCTATTTAGCTAGTTGCTTTAGGTTCAAGGTCTGCTAAAAGTTCATTTCCAGTTTTCCCAATTACAGCCTGCTCAAAACCTGGAGTCAGTTGCAAATGTTTGCAAGTAAAATTCAAAATCCTCAGCACAACCTACCAGGATGAACTGTATGCCGCATGAAAAAGACACGGGGGATCAACCTTTTGGTTTACCTCAAAGGCTTTATTGCAGCAGTCCAAGATTTAAAGAAACGGATGTAGAGTGTTCGAAACCGATCAAGGAAGGGGAAAATTTGAACGCAAAGAAAGTGAATCTGAAAACAATACAACTGAATCCATGCTCAGTTACGTCAAATGGGACAATACCGCCAAGTGAACTTTTGAAACACCCTGAAAATCAGCGATACGGTGACATAGCGGCTGTCAAAATGATCGAACTGTCCAAGAAGGTTCGAGAGCTATCTTCCAGCCTTGCGCACGAACAAAACAAATCCCGCAGATTCGGGGATCGTATCAGAGCTCTAGAAGTTCAGCTGAGAGAACAGAGCAAACAAAGTGACGCATTAACGGGGGGACAAAATAACACCGTCAAACATTCTGAAGTTGAGTGTGAGGCTTGTAAAACAGTGAAATCCCTCCAGGAAAAACTCAACAAAACTGAACAGTCCATAAACGAGTTGAAGGATCAAAATCACATCCTAGACGGGGATCTGAAGTTGGCTAGAAAAGTCCTCGAGCTGGAAACCGGTGAGAATATCACCAATCTTGGCACTTGGCTAAGAGGCTTACAACTAAGTTGCGGTGACACAACCAAAGGCAACTCTGGTGGTTGGCGTGGAAGACAGCAACAGATTGTCCTGTTAAGAAGCAAAATAAAAAATCTGGAGATCCAAATGGGAAAAATGACTGCCGTCACCAAATCAAAGGTTGAATTTGCCGTAGATGATGAAAATGGAGAATCATCAGGCGCTACATCTTTCGGTGCCTCTGAACTGGACTTTCTCGATGACAACAGACTGCCGGGGCAACCGTTTGGCCGCGTAGACCAGGGAAACCCGTTGTCAAGATCACGCAACATGATTGTGGATAGTAATGCTGAAAAAGAAAACGAGTCCCTAAGGTCAGAGCTGTCAGTACTTCGGACTAGGCTGAAAAACTCCAAGAATCGGGAAAAGACTGTAACATCGGAATTTGTCGAACTGAAGAAACAGCTTCAGTGGGTTTTGGAAAAGGGGAAACATGACGACGAACTAATCCAGTCTCTGTTGGACAGCAAGACCAAATTACAAACCACCCTTGAACAAGAGGTGAAAAAGCATATGGAGCTGGATGAAAAGCTCAAAGAGTTAGCGGATGAATCATCAAGTCTCCGGGTTCAGCGTGACACACTACAAACACAATATCAGGTTAGTCGGTTTCGTATGACACTATACTGCACTATACCGTACTGTACTATACTATACAATGCTATACTATACTATACTATACTATACTATACTATACTATACTATACTATACTATACTATACCATACTATACTATACTATACTATATTATACTATACTATACTATACTATACTACACTGTACTATATTATACTATACTATACTGTACTGTACTATACCACACTATATACCATACTTCACTATGCTGTACCACGCAATGCCGTACTTTACTATACAATATTCTATTATACCGTGCTATATCACACTTTATCCTTCGTGTTTTGGCAAACCTTACCAAAAGCAAACGAAAAATTTGTTTTAAAATCCCCACTCACTCCGGTGAATTTGAAAATAGTACAGATTGATGACTTGAGAAGTTACCTGTCAGAAAGTATCACTAAAGTGGCCTGAAGATTATACCGATGTGAGAAGCAAATGCGACGTCATAATTGGAAACGAGAAAAAGCATTTGAACTGACTCGTCATTAGGGAATATCTTCTAACTTTTCAGCTGTGGACCAGGGTTTGAGTTCGTCCGGTGTGCTGGTCCGTTGTAACCCAACTAGTAGAACACTCTTGTGGCAAATGATAGCTCATGGCATTCAGCCCACAGTATTCATATTTTTGCCTGCGTCACATGTATTGCGTTTTTATCCTCTGCGTTAATTTCCTCATTATCAGGTTCTGCGTAGCTACTGAATATCACAATCCCGATTGGTCTACCTTGCTCATGAACTGGCTGATGCAGTGACGTTGATGGAAAGTCGTTCCACTTAGTCGTCAGATAAACTAACTTGGCAAGAGGCAAGCCTCAAAGTTTGGAAAAATACAGCAGAGATGTCCAGTTCTTTTCGTCGTATAATGTGGAAATAAGCAATCGTAAAACTGGCTTCAAGACGAGACGTGACGAGCCGGTTTAAAGTGGACGGCACTCTAACATTATTCGATGGTATCGGGTGGAGAGGTTGTAACTCTTCTAAGCAGCATATTTACCTCGCTGCTGAAAATCTTACTTTGTCAAACTACTATGGACTTTTCCAGCTTACCTATGAAGTGAAGGTCACAGACACAATATCACATAATCTTTGATTTCAGGGTACATTTTGAGCATCCCTGTTGAGAAGTGCAGTTGAGGTCACGTGCCACAAACTCGAGTTCAGTTATCTTTTAGTGAAATTTTCGTAATAACACAATCGAAAATTTTGTTAGTATTCTACCTTCTAAAATTGAGCAGAGCGCACTAAAAGGAACTTGTTCAAATATCTCGTCCAGTTTACCAAATGCCGACGTTCCGGTTTGGCATTATTTATGGTATTTTTATGACAATGGCCTGCTAGAATTCATCATAAAGGTGAGTTTTTTTAGTATGAATCGTTCGTTAAATAAGCGGGCTGATCTGTGAGATGTAAAAGTGATCAGACTGGTGTAAACGGACATTCCTCTCCTCACAACGCCTGTATTTTTCAAAATTTTCACTTCGATTATATAGTGGGTCTTGGGCCATACACATCGCTGGTCAAGATCATCTATTCAGATCTTATGAAGCGGTGTTCAGACAGCATTCTCTAGCATGCACTTCATCCCTCAAGATGGCGAAATCTTCCATTTTTTGGGGAGTTGATCAGTCGTTTCTCAAATCTAATGACAGAAGTAGTCCACCACCCGAAGTGAGAGATACGACCACTTTGCTATGCAATGTAAACAGAAGGGGGCAACTTTAACTAGCTAATTGCGGATTCGCTTAACTTGTGATTTACTTCTTCATACTTAACCAAGTAGCTCGCTCTGCCTCAACCAAAAAGCCCTCCGTACATCATCGGGCTATAATTGTCACCGGTGAGCATTTTGGAAAAGCACTGAGGAGTCTGATGAATACTTTGAGCCAGTTTGTCAAAAGTCCATGCTATTTTAGAAAGTCGGACATAGTCCCAGAAGTTTTTTTTTCCTAAACTGGTATTCGTAAGCCAAACTGAGCAGCATCTTTAACATTAGAACGGTCGGTGGACCCGGTGGAATTCACGTAGTGGTGGGGCTAAACACTGAGATGACGAATTGCAGCGCATCTGTGCCCCCAATCAGATATACGACAGGGGGAAGTACAGCGGTAGCAGGGAGCGAGACAGCCATAATACGGCTAGGTTGTGGTATACATCTGCAGGTGACACAATCACCAACAATTGATTTTAGATGATCATTTCGGCAAAAGCACGTCTTACCTGTTCTTGAGAAATTTATTGTGCGTCTGCGCCTAAGGAAAGATCAATTCCTCCTATTCGAAGATGTTAGTTGCAATTTCCAGCTTGATAAGTTACTTCCGGAAAATGAGTTGCTTCTCTTCCGAGTGAGTCGATAATGATAGTTTCACTATAAATAACCCAGGTGGCTATTATTAAATGCGGATTCCTCGGTTTATATCCTAACCAAAGCAATAGGTAGTTGCTCAGATTGGCTCAGTGAAATTAGTGATCCTGTTGGATTGTTGGAAAACTGAAGAGAATCCTCAAATGAGTAGCTGAAGTAAACGAAAAGATACATCTGAGGACAGACTAGAAACGCCGATTTTCTGCTTACCTGTACTGAGTGAACTCTGTTTAAAACTGATGCACCCAGAGCCACAGATAACTTTTCCCATCTCTCCTTATCGGAAGCCACACAAAAGTCTCACCAGTGACACTAACATCTATCAGCTGTTGCCTAAGCATGTTAGGGTGTGGCTAATTATCTGTGAAGTTCATGACGGTGATCGAACATCCTCCTTCGCTCAGTCGGTAATACCTCACCTGGTAGGTCGTATATCGACGATTCGAGTAAGGTCGTTTAACTAATCAGGATTTTCCAGGAATCTATCCTTAAAAAGAAGTGGAGCACCATGGTGGACAACTACGCGAGAAGTAGACTTAACTCAATCAAGCGCAGTTCTTTTATTTGTATTGCACTACTCATAAGGTTGCTGAAAATGCAGGTAGGCGCAGTCCCTGAGTTTCCGTCAACCTTATGTTCTACTTGAACCCAAATTGGACTGTTTTCAAGAAATACACTCATTTGCAAATCAATTTGGTTTTGCGAGAGACTCACCTGGAACCCAGCTGAATCTCTCGTTTGTGATGTTTCCAGGCAACTGAATGTGCTGCACCATGCCACCTCATGTTTTAGTTGCTAGGATATTCGAGATATCGCGATACATGTATATTCGTGCAAGTTGGTTTCAAGTAGAACATAAGTTTGACGTAAAATCGGGGACTACGCCTACCTGATGAGTCCCAAGAAGGGCAAAAGGGGTCGTGGGCTGTCGAAGAATTTTCAGCAACCTTATGAGTAGTGTATTACAAATATACATGTATCGCGATATCCCGAATATCGTAGCAACTAAAACATGAGGCGGTCTGGTGCAGCACATTCAATTGCCTGGACACATCACAAACGAGAGATTCAGCTGGGTTCCAGGTGAGTCTCTCGCAAAACCAAATTTGTATGCAAATGTGTGTATTTCACAGTTCGTTTACTTTCTTACTCCTAAGACTGACATATGGTAAAGCTTATCTGGGCAAACCATGTTTTCTGCGCTATCTCCTATCTTGCTGATTTACTTCAGGAAATACTTGACCAAAAAAACGAAAAGATAGCTGAACTGGAACGGATGCAAAAAGAATGGATGACAAATACAATGCCTAATGTACCTGACAAGTCGCAGTGCTCCAGCGATCAGACAACCCATCAAACATCAGATGATGACAACCTTGGGAAACAGGTTGAATTTTTGACCATCGAACGAGATGGACTGCGGCAACTAGTGGAAACACTCAACAGCCAGCTGGATAGGCAGATCCAGGAGATTACGGAGCTTGAGAAAGTGAGCTATTTCGATTTTTGTGTGAACTTTGCATGGTCCCGAAGATTTGAAAACGTCTTCTCTAATGCGAGGTTTGATCGGTGTAAACAATCAAGTTTGACCACCCATCATATACGTTTTTAAGGAACTCTGCCACTTTGCACCAGCAGACAAGTAGTTTGCATGTCAACGGTGAATTGTGGATAAGGGATAAGAGGGAACCAAATGCCGGTTTCATGCTGTCCACGAAGCAATACCAAATAACGCAAGATTTGATAAAACTTTCTGTGAAATACCCTGTCATTACAGTCTCTGCGAGAGTCATTTTGGTGGGTCAGTATTGTTCGGGATTATTGGGTATAAACGCCAGGTGCGGAATATTCGAATGTTTGTTTCCGTATAAACAATCTACCACGAGTGCAACATCAAAAGAAGGGTCTTTTTTTAGTTTCGTCTCAAGCGTTTACCTATGCTTGAATATACCGAATACAGCCTTCCTAGTCCGCACTGCGAAAAGTTACCGCCCCATTCCAAACCTTTGTTTACACACCATGCTGTTCTCACTTATTCGTGCCAAAAAAGTCAATCCGTTCCCAGCATGGTTCTCATTTGTTTCATTTAGGATTAGGTACACTAATCCAGAAGTTGCGCTTCATTCGAAAGGTCATTTTAAATCATTATGACTACTAATGAGTAGCATGGAAAAACAGCTCAATTCGATCACTGTCTATCACGCTTATTTAACCGGGCAGTTTTAGTGCTGCGCGTACTATCAGATGTGAGCATACTCTAATATTCCTAGATCTCGTCTGGGCGGTCTATGAACATCAGGTGATCTTGGTCGCCTTCGACAAGAAATTGAGAAGGCAGTGAATAAGGGGTCGGCATTTCGTGGACTTCGCTTAGTTTAGATGACAAGCACACGCTACCTCGATCAATGCATCTCAAGCGTCGATCATTCAAGATTTACTGGCATTTGGCGTCTTCTGCACTGTACATAACCTTCATAATGCTCCATAAACCCTTTATCGGTCAAAGACAAAATACAAATCGCAGTGAAAATTTTGGTAGACATTAAGGGAAGACTGCGCAGTTGAATGAATGGATGGGTTACGCAAAATAAATGTACCAGCTGAAACATGAGGTATCTCTTGTGCAACACAGTCAGTTGAAGGCTATCCTATCGAGAGATTCAAACAGGACCAAATCAAGTCTGTCGAATGCTCCAAGTTAATTTGCAAATGAGTCTCTTTTGTTTATAGATATAATCAGCTCAAACCTGGTGATGTGTCTAACGAACCTCGCTTAACACTATACTTTATCGGGTTGACAAAGCACTTTTCACTCCACTGAAATGGTGCATGTGATCCAGTTCCCGTGCTGTGGATTTATTTTGTTAGCGATTATATGCGACTCTATGTATGGATTCTGATCGATGGCCACAACAGAATGAAATATGTCGCCCCAGCAGACAGATGAAAGCAGCAATTGGTAGACGTTCAGAGCCACTATGATGATTTTATTGAGTTTGCCGCATCGATTTCGGCAGCGAGCCAACTGACTTGTGAGTGAATCAGATTTGAGGACGCATAGCTACCCGTAGGGTGGACGAAAAGTCTGGACAGCTCGTTACCTGGTTTCGTTCTTTTGGGGCTCCATCCGCGAACTTCCATCAGCGCTGCTTCTTACACGAAAATAATGATAAATACGCGTTTTCGGAAAAGTCTGGTAACTATCGGTAGATTTATTTACCCAACTCTTCCGAAAACGATGATTACTCAATCGGTTCCAAGCATTTTTCACATGGTACAAACTCCTTTGGGAATTTATTTGACATGTGTATGAGGCGGACGAAATTTGACTGAAGAATTTTATGTCTCCCGGTGGGAAAAACCCATAAATAAATACGAACGGCAGATTCGTTCCTCCTTGCTTACTGAAATGACTACTTCAGCTGCAACAATGCGGAGGGCGGAATACGTCTGAGGTGAGCACTAACTTGCACGGAAATGTTCGTATAGGCAAAAGCCTCAGAAAAAATTCACCCGAATCTCTCGTCCGTAATATTCTTCAGCTAAATATGTCGCTCACGTTCCAGTTTAAGCGTTATCCAATTCTTTGAAAATGTGTTTTAATACTGTGTATCGTGACGATGAAAATTCCGGAATTTTACAGATCAAGGATTCAGGTGAATTTCCCCCGGGGTCTCCCATCAATACTGTTTTTATGGGCAAATGGTCGAAACATGCATAAAATTGTACGTTTAATCAGGGAACAAAGAAGATGGAACTGCGGGGACTAGACTTAGCTGATGAGCTTCGAAAAGGAGGAAGTCGTTAGCAGGTTCTCCAGGGTGGTTTTGTCTGATTTATGAGTTGCCTTAATTCAGTATGTTAACTCCATCAGTGCCACGGTTATAGCACGCGACGAGGTAAGATCATATCGTGCACATCTGAGGTCACTATCCCAGTGAACTTCAAAGGAAATCAACTGTGAGTGGCTGTAAAATGTACCCGTTTCCTTTGTGATCCCGGACTGCATCTTTAGATATTAATTTCACAGTTTTCTGGTGGGGTCGTGCCAGTTTCTACACACCGGTTCTAGTAGTGCTGATTCCAAATGGGATCGTGCATGCCAGATCACAGTTCATTTCGATCCAAGACAAACTGACGGGGTCGTATTGAAGCAGGCACTTGAGGTCAAGGTCAATGAGTGATTAACGTTCCGTCAAAAACAACATCAGGGAATGTTCGCAAAAAGTGAGAAATCCTGTTGTACAAAAAATAAGAGTACAAGAATGGAATCAACCAAGGTTACCAACCTGTGATGCATTTGTCCAAATGTTGGCGTGGAACGACCACCTAATAGGTGGGATCACGGACTTTTCTTCGAATCACATTTGAATCAAAGTCACCGTCAGGAAAAACCAGGAAAGTTTGACCTGCAGTCGGGTGTTAGTAGTGTTTAGAAGGTAACCCATTAGAGTATCAGTCGACGTTTTATGAGTCACGCAAAGCAAAGGCTTGATTTGTATGGGTTTGTGGGTTGGATTATTTGCATGCATTAAGTGTGACCTAATGAAATGATGACACACTCCTTTTAGCATCCTTCGTATTTAGTCCGTATCCAGCTGTCCTCGAAGTGAATTAGTCTCTTTGACACCTAAATTACTCCGATTTTTTACATCTGATTTGACGCAAAGATAGCTTGCGTTCAAAAAAAACGTGGTACATCGAATGATCTCCGACAGGGGAAAGCACGTTTGATCAGTCCCTCCATGGGAGGGAGATTGTGCATTTTTTTGTGTTTCTTGTGGAATCCTCAGGGAGCACAAAACTTGCGTGCGACCAAGTAAACCTGTGCGTGGTAGCGTAGAAACTAATCAGCTTAGTCTTGGCATAAAATGATTTCTGCTTTGTCGACATCGTTGTTGTTGTTGTCAGGACGGATATTTGTTGCTTAGTCGAGGTCCAGAAGCAATTTAGTCGCCTGATTTGAGTTGAACATCTGAATAGCTACCAAACAGTGACCAGGAACCTGACAATGGGCTCTGGAGGCCTTGCAGCCTGATCTGCTAAAAATCGACTACCTGCCAACCTACTTTATCAGTGTGAGTCTAGGCGGTGCGGAGCACCAAACAGCCATGTGATCGAAATCGCATCTGCCTGCGCAACCTCAGTTTTGAGTGTGCTGTCAGAGCCAGTCGGAGCATCAGATGTGACGCTCTGGTTGGAGCCATAAAAAGCGCATGAAGGCGATTGCACTGATTACTGATTAAATTCACTTTGGACAGAGAGTAAGAGACTTTCGATCTGATAGAAAAGTATCGCTACAACCTTAATCATGACGCCTAACTAATGCAAATGAGGCAACTTGGTGTTTTTGCGATGTGTGTATTCGAGGGACAAAGTCAGAATAAACGTCCCAAAACACTTTAGTGCACCTTCGGGAGACAGCTGTCCGATTTTGCGGTGTTTTCGGTTACAAATTGTGATGGCACTCTGTTAACAGATCAGCCATTTTTTCAAAGGTACCACTGCCGTAAATTCCACACCGTAAGGCAGCCAAACATGCCAGTACCTCACTCATTTTTTAATCAGTCACTTAACAGTTCCACGCCACTCGACGCTGCTTACTGGCCACAGCGAAGACTGGTAACCTGCGTGAAAATCACGCATGTACGTCAGAAAACTAATGCTTGTCTTCCTCTGCAAACTTTTCTTCACTATCAAACTTCGGATCAACTCCAGACACGTAGCTAGATACATAGTGCACCTCGCTATATAATCACTCTATTGGTGAATGGCAGTCTATCTACTGTCGGGGTCTCGTCAAGCTTGCATTGACAGTTTTAATTTCATGCGTTATTTGGGAGTAAACTGTGATTCATCCATCACAACTCGGATGTGTTGATTACCGCAAGAACAGTAGACCAAACAAGTGGGAACTAAATGAGTAGAAAAGCTCAGTTCCATAAATGAGGAAAGCCTAAATTACCATGTGGCGTAACCGACCCACCTAGTCCTCTTTACGGTCAACAAAACTTCTTTTCACTGAGTATGAACCTCAGGTTACTGCCACAAGCAGCTCAAGTCTGTCTTTGTAACATCCTCACGGCGGTAAAGGACAAGAGCTTCCCTCTGAAATCGAACGTTCCCGGCGTTAGTGACCGCTGGTGACTCGACCCAAACCTGCTACCTTGTCATGATGATCGGCCTTCAGTTCTACAATGACCCTGCGGGTTATGCTTACCGAAACTCAGTTCCTAAAGATTCAGTTATGCCAAGAAGGCCAACGGACAGCTGCCGGACGAAGATTAGTGAAGGTCATCCTACAACATTCACCGAGTCAATGGGATAGCCGTTAAAATTTCAGAATGAGTGGCTTGAGCTTGATGTTCGGTTCACGTAACTTAGCAGCTGCACAAGCCGTGGGTGTACTGTTATTTATTGCGCTGGAGCCAGGGGGCTGTAGAAGCGATCTTACTCTATGGTTGTTAAACTTGGCTCGTCCAATTCGAGGACCTTAAGCGGCTTCCAGTGTTTGATAACCGGTGCCGTCGTAGCATAGCAAGGGTAAACAAGTTGCAGTGAATCTGCAACGAAGTAGTGCGTAAGGGGTACCTGGTAAGAAATCTGATTCGTTAGAGCAAAATGATTAAAATCAAGCGGTTCAGTTGGTTGGGGCATGTGCTACGTATGCCCAACCACCTTCTATCGAAGAAAGCGTTGTTTTCTGTTCCGATCGACTGTTGGCGAAAGGTTCGCGGTGGACAGGTCATGACAGGGCAACGTGAAATGAAACGGCTGCATTCAAACTAAGTGCTTTATGCTCTTCGCGCCTTCCTCGTTGGGCGGTTGGAAACCCTGCAGAATACACACGCCACAGATCCCAGCAACGCACGTGCTATCCTTGGATTGTCTGTTTCATTCGAAGAGTTCAAACTTTACTTAAGAGCATATTCCTTTCTCCGCGCTTCTGGTCTCCTCTTAAATCGCTCGGGTGTAACAGCAGATAAGGAATAAACACACCTTGACTTCGAGGGTACTGGGGTTAATGATATGTCCCCGCATGTCAGCAGCGAAGATAGATATGCAGCTTCATAGGTTCGCTTCAGTGCTGCGTTCGCCATGTTGCTGGTAAAAATATCACGTCAAACGTCTCGACAATGACAGTTTTTTTCTGACTGTTTAATGTAAAGCTTCTGCGGTACTGGACAAAAACTGTGGAATATATTCAGTGTTCCTGCAGGTTTACAACAAACCAAGCGGTTCAATGTCAAGCTGACTGGCTTCTGAAATATCTACCGAGGCAAGAAAGTTGTTGTCTTCCAATGGATGTGTAAACTGGGGATTTTGATGGAGCGATTCCAGCATGGGATCACATCTTCTTTGCTCATGACCAGCTGTAAAATATACCATCCAAGTAGCGTCACCCACGATTCAGGTCGCGCTGTTTTTATCTCCATCCTCACCATGAATAGCTTAGTCAAGACTGGACCCCGGCCTCCGGTCAGCTAGCCAGTCGATACTTTACACCTTAGGAATAGGCCCTACAATGTTGATACAGAGGTTGACAGTGCCCTTGGAAGGATACCCAAGGTAATCACTGTTTTGCCTCCCATTAGGCATTACGTCACTTAACTAGGATTTTCGACGGAAGTCGCCAAGAAATGTACTGGAAAACGTAAAACGAGTGGACGATGTTTCTGTAAGAACCTGCTGATGGGAACCGTAAGGGGCTTCAGTTTAAAGTGAGTTTCTAAGGGCTGTGTACTTCTTACGGGACGCACAGCAGGACTGGATTCCTGTCCGAACATCTAACCCCATATTAAATCCTCTCAAGATATGAGTCGGCAAGTGTGAAGGCAGATATAGCCACTACTAAAAAGGGGTATATGGATCGCTCCCATCGTTTGATGTTCCACAACCAAATCGGGACAGTTTGCTGTTGGCTGTGATGCCAAAATTTTAAGGAAGAATGGTGAATATATGAAGGGAAGTTTCAATTTTTCTGGCAAATTTAAAATGCATATAACCCTGATGGCAAGTACACCGAACATGAGTGCAGTTACGTCTGGGCAGCGCCCCAACACAAATGTCTAGCTCCACTATTCGAGAGTATGTCACCAAGATGGTCACTTGCTACTTATGCGAAGTGTGAGTGATAGCATCTCTTCACACGCGCGGCTAGGAAACCGACGAGTTCAAATATATTCAGCACCGCATTGCTGATCGATTGCACTACCGCGTTCGGGTTAGTCGACCGGATAAGTTTAGCAATATGTCTGACACCATAGAGGTTTCGATAGCTGATACAAAATTTGCACAAGGTTATGTTCATCTTTTTGTCTTGCTTTTGACCCTTACATGTTTCTTGTCCGGAGAACTTTCAATGACACCAGGGGGAAGGTAGCATGTGCTTGATTTTGACCAAACAGCTCACGGCCCCCACTTAAGCAAGATTTGTGGTAAACATATGAGGAAACGGCTGATTGTCTTAGGGGAACACATTGCTCATTAGGTTGCTGAAAAACCCTCGGGCTTCTCCTATCTTGGAGCGCATTAAATGGGTCTATTCCCCGAGTTCCCGTCAACCTTATTTTCTACTTGGACGTCAAGCTGTACACGGGTAGTGAAATACACCGTTGCAAACATAAGTGATATCAACTGGATACTCCACCATATTTGTGAGATTCAGCAGGATTTCACTTGAGTCTCCCGTAGAAACCAAATTCGTTTGCGATCTAGGTTCAAGTAGAGCACATGGTTGCCCGAAACACAGAGATTACGTCTGCCCCCACGAACTCTAAGAAGGGTAAGACTGGTCGTGCGTTGTTGAAAAGTCTTACAAGTACTGGTCTTAGAAGTAAACGAGAGTTTCATCCGGTATTCAGTTGATTCCCCGTTTAACACCAAACTAATTTGCAAATAAGGGTATCCGACCAGCAGACGGCCTGTTCTATTGTTTAGTGAAAATCGCAATTCGTTCTTCCTGTTCATGGTGTGGTGAAAATGAAAAATGAAAATCTCAAAATTTTATGTGGTCCGATAAGCAAGTCTTTACCTTTGTCACACTTCTCTTCTTGTCAGAAAATCGCTGAAACGGATCGTTGTACGACTGCAAGTACTCTGGGAAGTCGTATTCCAAGGTACGGGAGCAACAAAAACGCAACCGAAAAAAGTAGTCCGACGAAACCGGATAATTCACTTGATCGGCTTTGTAGCCGCGACTATCGACAAAAGGTCATCAACGATGCAGGTCTGGGTGTTGCTGCGGCCACTCTTGTTGGGAAAAGGATTGACGAACTTCAGTCTGCCCTGGGTGCTGCCAGGGACGAGATAAAGGCGCTTAAATCCATGGTCGAGAGACTGAAAAATGTGAGGCAAGAGGATTTCACAATCCTCACACAAATCGTCACACAACTGCGTTCGAGTTGTTCGGAGGAGTAGCACTCGTGGGGTAACTCTGGCGAAACCATTGTGATCTTCTCATACTGATTTCAAACATACCGTCTATCATGTTAATTTCCTACACGTGGGTACAAGAATAAAATTTTTGAATTCGTGAGCGTTCCTTGATGTTTTGTAGCTAAACTTGAGTGGGAGCTCAACACTTATTCGAAATTCCTGTATATTCTGAAGGTTAATTCAAACAAACCAGACAACGGCCGGCTACACCTATTTGAAGTCTTCTCATAAGAATTTTAAAAGGTCAGATTCTCCATTACGTAAAAACATGCACCAAACGGATTTTGGAACATTCGTTCACTCTGGAGTGGTGAACTTATTAGGTGGCATTTGCCTACAACGAAAGCGCTATGGTTAGCACACATGTGAGCAAATAGGACTTGCTGATGTTTATTCTGCGGCATCTCATGTATATGGAAGGCGCCGAAAAGAAATCCAAACGGCTTTACGGGGGGTTACAGTCAGAGTAATGTGAGGTCACTGAAGCTCCGTAGAGGGTTTCGGGGTGTGGATAATAACTAGTCGATCGCCCATTCACATCAGACCCTTGATGTCCAGAGACCCGTAATAATGACGTTTTCGTTCCTCTGTCGATTTAGGTTGTCCCAGAGTAGCAATTGAATCGATAAATACACACAGTGGTAGATAGATGAGGTAACTAATCTAAAAAAAATGTCTAGTGAGAGTGTCACATAGTAGGATATCGGGAAATATGCGTCTGGACACAACGATGAGTGTCTGTCCCACTTGCTAAGTAGTGAACAGGAATGAATTAACTCCTATGTCACATTGGTATTCAATGTCTTTTGAGCCGCTGGTCTCATATTTTGCGTTGTAAAACCTTGTCTGGATGGCCACAGTTTGGAATGGGGTCCTGTGCACTAGATAGGATGCCTGGTGCGCGGGTCCTTGTTGCCCTGGCACAAATACGCATCCAGTTTCACTTCACTTCGAAAGTAGAGAACTAATGAACTTATTGTGTTGATCAATTCACATTGCATTTTGTAAGCATACCTCTGAGTCCTTGCATCTTTTGGTATGGTAGAGAAAATATTCAGAAACGCCAATTTCCTATGGTATTTTGTTTCACATTTGAGGTGTATGTGGCACATCAGCAGCACGAGTCGTAGTCAGTCGCATTCCTACTTTGTGTGACCAAGACACCTAAGAGTAAGTAAAACTGTTTTTATTGGAAAGGATGTAGTTTTCTACTTAGACACAGATAGGTCAGCGAAGGCTTTTCTTTAGTATGACCTCACATGAGGGCCATCTGTTTGGCGATATATAGTATCGCTGAAAAGCAAAACGTTTATCCAGGGTACATTGCACACATGCGTCTTTGGGTTCGCCCCTGTATCTGTACGAAAAATGCTCGTCTGTATGATGTTCCTTATATGGTCAGTAATATAATGCAGAGAAACGGCTGTGAAAACCGAAATGAAATCCGGAAAAAACACTGGTCTCTTTGGCAGATCTTAGTCGCTGACAAGATAAGAAACAAGCAACAGTGCTATGAATCTTATATTCGGCTGTGCCTGTCTGAGTAGTCTGGAAGATTTCAAGTAATCCGTTGACAATTTTACCGGGGAGGGAGTTTGCACATATCCAGAGGTGGGGGGGGGGGGGTTGTAACGACACACTCCAGACTTGGAGAATAAGAGTAAGCCAAACGAGGTTACTGTATGTGTCTTAGTGCGGCTGACCACTCAAATTGTTATCCATCAAATAATTTTATGTGACAAGTGAGGTAGGAACTCACCGAGGTGTTTGGACATACACCCATTGCTGCTTATATGTGAATTCCACTTACTAGACACTCTACATCAGGATAAGTTTGTGAATAACAGCTACTTCGGCAAGCCAACTCTGTGTGTGTTAACCAGTTGAATGGCTCCAGTGGAGTAAATGACATCACTAGAACGACAAGAAGGTTGTCCATGCGAGCACCAACTCTTGACAGGCCAAGGAACTGATATGAACAGTTCGGTTTTAACAAGCCTACTCTAGAATGGGAACCGAGCGAGTTCACGTTCACCATTTTCTGGAATTGAAGCCACAAGTCAGCCTTATAAAGTCAGAAGTTTGTACCACCCCATTTGGCTGGATAAGTAAAAATGATGCATGATAACCCGACCATACGACCTTCTGTTTGTTTCTTAGTCAACCTGGTGTCACTTCACCCACAGTCCCGATATCATTCGAATCGCACGTATGCCCGAATTTGGCTGTGACGGGTGTGCTGTGGTAAACGAGAAACCATAAAATTCGGTTGCTATCTGTTTCAGTAACACAGCGGTCTGTGGACAGATTCCGAACTATTGACAGTTCTGATGCGCCGCTTATTTGTTTGGTTTGTCTGCCAAATTCGTCTAACAGACCAAACACAATAACCCATATTAAGACATACCATGAGCGCATGAACCAGTTTATTTGGGAAACACAAAGGTTTGTCGGAACGCCTAAAGTACTGCCGCCTATCTGTCAGATCGAATTTGATAACTTTTCCTGTGACGTATGCTAAAACCAAAAAACGATTCATAGCCTGGAAGGACAGAGCCATAATAAAAATCCGCAGTTCCCTTTATCACAAATGGCGAGACAGACAGTTAGTTGTTGCATTCCCATACCCTCCTTACTAACAAATGTTACGCCAAATCGCTGGAATTTTGTGATTCCATTCCGGCTCGTTCGGAGATCTCATCCAACTCAGCACTCGGAATTTTCGTTTCGGTTAGGAAAACGTCTCTTATCGCCAAACGAAAGATTCCGCTCTGGACAGTAGTAGTCTTGGACGTTACACTCGCGGACGTATTCTCAGCTATGACACATGGTCAAATCTGTGACAATATTGTAAGCAACAGACTTTAAAAATATCAAGTTCCTTCGTTCAAGAAACGTTTACCTCAATTTTTGACCTGCCTAAAAATGTTCACGGGAGTCAGTCAAACGAAAGGTTGTTTGGACGACCAAAAAACTCAACAATCTGCATTATCCACCGTAAATCAATTTCAAACGGAGAGTACGTTCTTCATCAGCAGTTTGAAATCAAGGTCTGATCAACACACCATTACAGGAGCAACGATGATTTATTTTACGAATAAAGTTGAAGAAGTCTCAAAACGGACTCCGCTAGATAATGGCTATCTGGAAAGTTGTGTCCGAATATATAGCCATGTTGTTTTTGTGGTAAAGGTTTTCCTTGCAATCCTTATTTAAGTGGGATCATATGTTACCAAGCATGGAGAAGTTAACATTCTTGATCAGATTCTTCTGGTTTGCGTCGACAAATCGCCGGACATATAGCAAATTACTTGTCACAGTTCACGAGACAAAACGTTGTTACTGCTACGTCTGCCACCCAAAAAACCAGCATTATCGACCGCAAGTGATTGCATATCAAAGGAGAGTGTGATTTTTCGACAGATATCGACCAATTCTAAATAAGGTAAAAGTCCAAAAGCGCTATTCGCAGTGTTTAGAAAGAACTGTCCTGGAGACTGTCTAGCAGCCACTTAGGCATTTGATGATAAGGTCAAGCATTCATAGCCAAAATTGTTCGGCTTGTAGCTGGATATTCTGAAACCCGCCAGGACAGTTCTTTCTGGATAATTCGTGAACAGTGCTTTGGAACTTTTGCCCCACTTCATCCACAATGGTATCTCTCAGAAAATAGTGTGATGGTTTGACGTTCATCCAGTTTTTACTCATTCTTGCTTCATCGAAACGACCAACTGTTTAGGCGGTCATTTTGAATTTCGACCGGTTGTCATCCTGGTGCTGAAAAACCTCATTTTATTATATTCTAAGAATGTCAGTTTGTATTTCCATCTTACCAGCTGCAAGCTAGTTGATGATGTGGCTACGGGGAGAACTTTGGGATTTTTATGACTAAATAAGAAAAATTTAATTCATTAACCATAACGAGAGACAAGATAAACGCCTGCAGTCTGATTACAGCGCCCTCCACGAGAATATTTCATTCACTTTTTAGTGTGAAAAATGAAGACAAACTTCCGTTTGTGGATGTAATGACCATAATGATGTAATGACCCCATATGCGATCA
>SJOL01006176.1:508448-529339 GCA_004794785.1 Opisthorchis felineus
GGGGGGGGGGTTGTAACGACACACTCCAGACTTGGGGAATAAGAGTAAGACAAACGAGGTTACTGTATGTGTCTTAGTGCGGCTGACCACTCAAATTGTTATCCATCAAATAAGTTTATGTGACAAGTGAGGTAGGAACTCACTGAGGTGTTTGGACATACACCCATTGCTGCTTATGTGTGAATTCCACTTACTAGACACTCTACATCAGGATAAGTTTGTGAATAACAGCTACTTCGGCAAGCCAACTCTGTGTGTGTTAACCAGTTGAATGGCTCCAGTGGAGTAAATGACATCACTAGAACGACAAGAAGGTTGTCCATGCGAGCACCAACTCTTGACAGGCCAAGGAACTGATATGAACAGTTCGGTTTTAACAAGCCTACTCTAGAATGGGAACCGAGCGAGTTCACGTTCACCATTTTCTGGAATTGAAGCCACAAGTCAGCCTTATAAAGTCAGAAGTTTGTACCACCCCATTTGGCTGGATAAGTAAAAATGATGCATGATAACCCGACCATACGACCTTCTGTTTGTTTCTTAGTCAACCTGGTGTCACTTCACCCACAGTCTCGATATCATTCGAATCGCACGTACGCCCGAATTTGGCTGTGACGGGTGTGCTGTGGTAAACGAGAAACCATAAAATTCGGTTGCTATCTGTTTCAGTAACACAGCGGTCTGTGGACAGGTTCCGAACTATTGACAGTTCTGATGCGCTGCTTAGTTGTTTGGTTTGTCTGCCAAATTCGTCTAACAGACCAAACAAAATAACCCATATTAAGACATACCATGAGCGCACGAACCAGTTTATTTGGGAAACACAAAGGTTTGTCGCAACGCCTAAAGTACTGCCGCCTATCTGTCAGATCGAATTTGATAACTTTTCCTGTGACGTATGCTAAAACCAAAAAACGATTCATAGCCTGGAAGGACAGAGCCATAATAAGAATCCGCAGTTCCCTTTATCACAAATGGCGAGACAGACAGTTAACTGTTGCATTCCCATACCCTCCTTACTAACAAATGTTACGCCAAATCGCTGGAATTTTGTGATTCCATTCCGGCTCGTTCGGAGATCTCATCCAACTCAGCACTCGGAATTTTCGTTTCGGTTAGGAAAACGTCTGTTATCGCCAAACGAGAGATTCCGCACTGGACAGCAGTATTCTTGGACATTACACTCGCGGACGTATTCTCAGCTATGACACATGGTCAAATCTGTGACAATATTGTAAGCAACAGACTTTAAAAATATCAAGTTCCTTCGTTCAAGAAACGTTTACCTCAATTTTTGACCTGCCTAAAAATGTTCACGGGAGTCAGTCAAACGAAAGGTTGTTTGGACGACCAAAAAACTCAACAATCTGCATTATCCACCGTAAACCAATTTCAAACGGAGAGTACGTTCTTCATCAGCAGTTTGAAATCAAGGTCTGATCAACACACCATTACAGGAGCAACGATGATTTATTTTACGAATAAAGTTGAAGAAGTCTCAAAACGGACTCCGCTAGATAATGGCTATCTGGAAAGTTTTGTCCGAATATATAGCCATGTTGTTTATGTGGTAAAGAAGGTCTTCATTACAGTCCTTATTTAAGTGGGATTATATGTTAGCAAGCATGGAGAAGTTAACATCCTTGATCAGATTCTTCTGGTTTGCGTTAACAAATCGCCGGACATATAGCAAATTACTTGTCACAGTTCACGAGACAAAACGTTTTTACCTCTACGTCTGCCACCCGAAAACCAGCATTATCGACCGCAGTTGACTGTATATCAAAGGAGAGTGTGATTTTTCGACAGATATCGACCAATTCTAAATAAGGTAAAAGTCCAAAAGAGCTATTCGCAGTGTTTAGAAAGAACTGTCCTGGAGACTGTCTACCAGCCACTTAGGCATTTGATGATAAGGTCAAGCATTCATAGCCAAAATTGTTCGGCTTGTAGCTGGATATTTTGAAAACCTCCAGGACAGTTCTTTCTGGATAATTCGTGAAAAGTGCTTTGGAACTTTTGCCCCACTTCATCCACAATTGTATCTCTCAGAAAATAGTGTGATGGTTTGACGTTCATCCAGTTTTTACTCATTATTGCTTCATCGAAACGACCAAATGTTTAGGCGGTCATTTTGAATTTCGACCGGTTGTCATCCTGGTGCTGAAAAACCTCATTTTATTATATTCTAAGAATGTCAGTTTGCATTTCCATCTTACCAGCTGCAAGCTAGTTGATGATGTGGCTACGGGGAGAACTTTGGGATCTTTATGACTAAATAAGAAAAATTTAATTCATAAACCATAACGAGAGACAAGATAAACGCCTGCAGTCTGATTACAGCGCCCTCCACGAGAATATTCCATTCACTTTTTAGTGTGAAAAATGAAGACAAACTTCCGTTTGTGGATGTAATGACCATAATGATGTAATGACCCCATATGCGATCATTCTCATTGGGTGCCACGAGTGACCCCGATCGGGAGGATTGCTGTACTCAGCGGGAATCATTTTGCTGTTGAGTCACGGCAGCTTCTTCAGAAATATGAAAAAATCGTTCATCTGTAACACCCTTTCGGTGCCTAGGTGTCATGCCAACGGAAAGAGGCACGAGGGCTGGGATACTGTCAGGTTGCCCAAGCCTAGACAGGAGCAGTCGAGATGCTGAGGTCAGGGTTCGAAATACCTACCTTCTAGTCCGTAAGCTGGCGCCTTGACCACTGGGCTATCGCGAGCTCCTTCAGGACTATGGTGCAGCCCCTGAGAAGGATCGCTCGTTTTACATTCCTGATTGTGAAACAGTCGTTGGGAAGCGGACGCGTCAGGAAAACCTAGGTGTAAAAGGGAGTTTGCCTACGAAAAAAATTAAGGACATCCCTGACTGAGACACAAAACTCCAATTTGTCGAAACGTTTTACTCGTACGGAGTAGTTCAAAGCCTCACAACTGTGAAAACATCGAACCAGTGGAAGGAACAACAAAAAGAAACCAAAGTAGAATTGTGATGGGGTAATAGTCAATTGAATTTTGTCAATATGGGTCGGGATTATTTGGTAATGCAGACATTCGGAAATTAAAGCTAGACACAACGAAGCGTTTGGGGGGATTAGTGAATGAACGAAGGGTGTCATGTCCCCTAAACCAACAAGTGTGGGAAGCCAGAAATATCGTATAAATTCATTATCCTTTCCGCTTGGTTTCTTCCATTTTCGGTGAAGGTGTGTCGTAACATGCATCGAGGTAGCCGACGGCAACTTCAGATATGATGGACCGGTCCGGTATCGTCGCACATGCTCCATAGAGAACCGCCTGACAGGACATGAAAAAAGGAAGTAAACAGTAAGAACTAAGTGACTGAGAGTGGCACTTCGCACGTTTGAAAAGTCCACACGATTTCTTTAGGGTAAGACCGCCAAAGAGGAAGGAAACATCCGTCAACTCATGGAAGTAGTCACCCCTAATGGAGTAGGACACTAGACCGAGATTAAGTCGTGTTCACTGGGGGACGTTCAAGCGGAATGTTCAGGAGATAACTTATCTTTAGGACAGACTCATTGGGTTGAATTCCTGTATAATGGTACCTCCGAGCACGAACACCATGTAAACAGGACAACAGTTTCTGTTTCCTCGATAGACCAACTCCATTCGAGAGCGAACGTACGGTTCACAGGAAGTAGGTCGAGAGCGAACGCACGGTTCACATGGAGTAGGTCGAGAGCAGTCCAACTGCGTCTAGAAGGAATTTGGTCTCCTAGTGTTATGCTTTTCGGAGAGCACAGTACCATACGCCAAGTTAAAAATATTATCAAACTTGGAGTGCTTGAAACTTGTCCAGGTGGGTTGTGTTAACAGTATAAAAAACAGCAGCGAGTACCTCCTCCAAAGTAACCTCATTCCACCCGGACTCCGAATTTCTATTTTGTTTTTTACACACATTTCTGACAGCAACAGTTGGTCATCAACAGTGAGGGACATTTGTTTGCGTTTGTTGACGTGACACCCGACTGCAATTCACCTAAATTTCTCGTTTGCGATATCCTTCAATTGGTCGTGCTCCAAAAAGGCTTTAGCCGGCAGGATATTCACGATACCAGAACTACTAATGAAACCTCTAGGCCTCGAGAACAGCGAAACCCGCAGTGTATTGTCCAGAGCTTTCATGATCATTACGCGTAGTATTGAAATAGATATTCAGGTTAGATTCCCAAACAGCAGCACATAACCGGACAAAACAGTTTGTCTATTCGTCCATTTTTGCGACCCTTGTCTGCATGCATGACAAAGACACGTATAAGCAAATCAAAAAAATAGGGACGGGACATTATCACGACGGAGAACACAACATGCGTATATCGACCCTCTGATGTCAGCAACCAAGCAAGCGATCTTAGAGTTCTTCGACGCAGGTGTTCTTGCGAATAAGTACAAATCGATGCTATGCAAAGGTGTTTTCCGAAGAAACTACTAATATCTGAGTGTAAAGGATGGAGAATGTCGTCCCTTTGAAATTCGTAGTTTTATCAGGAAAATGGGACATACAACCTGTTTTTAGTAATCCGGTGAGAATAGCAGGTCAACACATTGAAGAAAGATTCTGTATACGTGTTCACGATAGGTCAAATCAAATCAAATCAAATCAGAAAAAAATATTGAACGAGTTCGAATCTAAGAAGTGGAAAATCGTTTGCAGTTAAGATGAGAACTGACACGTCCAAAGGCACTCGGATGGATTTAGACACAATGCAATATCGTGTATCCACAAGATTCCGACTATCGTCATCTTCTACCAATCCCGTGAACAGATTCAAGATTTGAGCTGTTTGTGTAAAAAGAAAATGGAAGCGACGACAAAGCGGCTCCCTAAGGTACACCGCGTTATCGGCCCGAGGTTTTGATACCTGTTTACCAATCTGAACATGCTGCATTCTGTTGGCAGGGTAGCTGCTGCATGAGATTAACAGAAAGGATATTTCGGTGTCAGTCCCAGCGAGTTGATGAACCAATAACTGAGGATCAGCTGAATCGAGGAAGTCCATAAAGCAGGCCTGTAAGCATCTTGTCCTTCAAACAGGCCATAGCTCCGCTCTTTGAACACAACTTGACACAAGTCAACAGAAGCTATCACTGGGTGTTTCATCAGGGCAAAAAACAGCCCAGCAGGTTGAACATACTACTCATATGGTTACCGAAAACTCTCTGACAGTCCACTACCGCCTTTTCGCGCTTCTTCAGGCTCATCGGATAGGCACAGTTCCCGAGATTCTATTTTCCTTTATGTTCCCCTGGGATACAGCGTACTTCAAGCATTTCCATTGGTCGATCACCAGTCGGACAGGGTTTACACATAGGAGTTATCCTGACCATTATCTATCCGCAAGAAACGCAGGACTCCTGCAGATGTGGTTTTCTTGTATTACGCTGATAGTCGAGAAGAAGACATAACTCACTCAAGAAGAGGACAGAAAAGTCATGGGGATTTTTTGTGTCCTACAGCGAGTCTGAAGCTTCAGGGAAGATGACATGCAACATAATGCTTCTGCAGCGAATATTTCCCAGTTCGGTTGTGTAACTCGTAACCGTTCAGTTGTAACACCCTTTCGCTGCCTAGCCACCATACTACCCGAAGGAATTAAGAGGACTCACGTACTGCCAGAATGCTCAAGCTTAGACAGGAGTAGTGGAGATGCCGAGGTTGGGTTCGAACCACGGACCTTCCGGTGAGTAAGTTCGCACCTAAACCACTGAGCTACCTAGAATTCAGTTTGTTAGATAAAAACCATTTACCAAGGCATGCCGGTTCAAGCGGCCACAGTTTATTTCAACGACAGGAGAAGCGACGTGGGGGCAGTTACCCACAGCAGGCAATAAGCTGGCACGCTCACTGATGCCTGTTTATCCCGCCGGGTGAAAGTCGGGATAGTTGTGCGATAATTACAGTGTCTCGTTCCAGGTGGCCACGACGGAGAATTGAATCCTGCAGGTTTGTATGCAGTTACAGTAGTGAACCATCGAGTATATATCGCTGTATACAATGCCAATGTTGCTGAAGGTCTGAGTGTCACTCGCTAGTGGGATTCCGCAATGTGACCTTAATTTCAGACTTGAAGCGTTTGGTTGCCACTTCATTATAAAACGCATCTACAACAACCGGAACTACCCAAGAATGGTCACTTTAAAAAGCTGGATGTTGTGGAGGGTGACGCAACCCAGCCCCCCCCCTGTATGTAGCCAGAACTATCTTCATGCAGATACACGCTACACCGAAACCCTTGCATACCGGCCTATTGGTCTTCCTATTGCCACTCACTCGATATCCACCATCAGTCACCCAAATCAGTCACACGAATCGGTGCATTACCGTGGGAACAGGTTCCCTTATTGATTTATTTTTGAAATTCGCCTGCCATGCCCACCTCACTGTGGTTTCAGCCAAAGGTTGTAATCAGCCTTCCTACTCTGACAAATAATCAAGCGGATCCCTGTCGTTCTGTTCATCTTAGGAACTTTCACAGATTATCCTTCCGGTATTGATGCACGTTTAATTCAAGGTCACGTTTGCTACACATGGGCGCAAGTTGTTGTATCCTATTGACTACGGATTTCAATAACAGTTTATTGGTGGATTTTTGACATTACAGGAACACCGCAGGAGCTAGATAGTACACCTAGGAAACACCCGATAATACTCATTCGCAGGCACTCTTTGTAACAATAGAGTATGTCTCAAGCAAAGTTGCTTCCCTGCTGACACTGACAACGCAATCAATGAACTTGACGCTTTGTTCCACGCTTGTCGTCCGCTTAAGTTTCACAGCAGTGGTGCCAGCTTCACGTACAGTGTCACTGAACAAACGCCCGATGCAAATTCGCTTCTAGACTCGTCAGCCATCTAACCCTAGAGTATCAACTCCGTTCGTGAAATATATACCAATCGATCCCCTTTGCAGACAGAGATTCCGCCCAGTGTCCGAACCTAAGCGATTACTTATCTGGACAGTACTCTTTGGATGATCGCACGTGGCCTGACTGTTTCAATCTAACCTCCATTGGGTTGAAGGATATTGTGCACCTCCCTTGAGGGATCACTTCACTGGAAATGGCACTGACGTCCCCACCACCTACCTTTTTGTATTACAGCATTCTGACTGGTGAGTGCCAAGAACAAGAGGCTGTCCACCCAATAAAGTCACACCTCACTTTGCATATAATTCTCGATTGGCTATGACCCTAGTTCCCCAAAACACTATTCACATCTGACCAGCTACTTACACGCCGTATTGACTATCTAGTATCCACTTGAAGGCATTCACAACCAAACGAACAGACCCACCGACTGCATATTTGTACCTTCGAAATGGTTAGAATGTGATCGAAATTAATACTCGGTTATCCGGCTGAACAAAGAGGCCAATCTGCGTGATGTCATCATAAAATTGGTGCACCCGATTTCTTCTGGAGTAGACGGGAAGACTGAAATCGTGCCATTCATTCGTGCTTTGTTCTGCACACTCGTGAGATCTAAGGTCCTGATTCTTCGTACACGCGCTGATGACAAGGTGAGTGATTGGGGTCATCGTGACCCCCAAGCTCATACGGAATTATAAACCAGCCTGATCCCCGAAACGGGCTTTTTCATAATTTTTCGGTTTGAAAAGGTATTATTTTCTCCTTCAACTCAGTGAATCCTACCCAATATCTTGTTGACGGTTTGACGATGATTGATGACTAGGACAGTGTCTACCCATTGATGTGAAACAATCTGGAATCACTACACACAGATATTTACGTCCACCAGAAGGGGCCTGGGGCGGAAAGGTTTGAACGTGGAAACTGAGAGTGCGAATTTGAGCTTCAGTAGAATATTTACAACATCACAGAAATGGGAGCATACGAGTGTCTCTGACAAAAGGGAATTGTGTTGCTTCTCGAGGAAACTGAGGTTACCTCCACGATGACAGGAGTTCCAGGAGCCTGAATACACTTCTTTTAGGGAGGAAAAGACGAAACTATCACTCCCAGAGAGCGGTCAATGCGGTTGAGGGATTCTGCACAAGAGTTTCGGTTTCGAATATACTTTGCAATCCGAACACTTTGTCCAGACTGTTACTCATGGAAAGAATAAAGTACGTTTTTAGCCAATCGTAATAATTTACTGTCACGAATGTCTCGACGGATCGCGCGCAGCACGAATGCGTTTCACGTTACAAATGTTAACGACTGGCGCGTTTGTTTGGGCAAGTTGACAGCATCTCAGTCCTCGGGCCTCCTTCGAATTGTACAGCACCTATGCACCGAAAAGGCATCAGAACTGGGCGGCCACCGCGAGTACTTATCAGGTAATCGTGCAAAACACCCATTTCACATTTACTAACCTTCTGGAGAGCTGTTGCAGGCGAAACGCACAGGAAAATATCGCTGCCATGAGGCGATGAAGAACGGAGCGAATGCATGATCACTATATGACCAAGCGTCTTGCACCTTCATCAAAGATAACGAGCTTCCTGTTGAAATCGATGTCTAATCACAAAATAACCCATTGAAGGCTTATTTCAAAGTTAACAAGTAAAAAAAAGTGGGCAAGGGAGCTATGACAACATATACGAACACACCCGAAAAATCCAGATGATACCGACGGCATAAACGCGATTGACATAGTTTAGAAGCCTTACATTGCAAGGGTCATAGTCAAACAGGATCATCTAGACCACCCCACTTCCGGGAGCGTGAGAGTGTATAGTGAGCTCACTAAAAGCTTCCCCACAAAAAGTGATACCCGACAGGGATGTCCACTGCATCCGTTCTTGTTCAATTTCGTCAATGAGGCGAATACTGGAAGGCCTTCCAAACCCCGGGGTTTAAATCAATGATGGTTGAGACCCTGTCGATCTGGAGTATGCAGACGACATCACCCTCATCTTTGAAGGCCAAAGCAAAGCACAAGCCCTGTTCAACAGACTGACCACCGTCATACCATCTTTCGGCGTGCGTCTTGCAACTTCGAAGTGCAAAGTCAAGCCTCAGAGCGTGTAATATCTGAACATACCCTTTACAATTCAAGTAGAATCATGTTTGCCAAGTTGCGTCACATGTGGCGTAGCATAGTTCAAACAGTCGCGTATACCAGCCTAGAGTAACGGCTATATGGTTGTATGGTTGAGACATGTGGCCTTTTTCAACAGACGCTGTAAGGCATCTTCAGGTTCCTGACCACGGACGCTTCAGAAGCGTTGCTGGTGTCGGATAGCATCAACGAATACGGAAAGAACAGCAAGCACTTCAATCGCGGCAAACATCTGTCACTACCAATTACGGTGGCTCAGGCATGTGTTATGCATACCGAAACACTTCTCCGTGCCACCTTCAGAATGGCGCAAACCTTGAAGTGGACAACGTATGACTTGGCGGAAGGGTGTGAAAGAGATTACGAAGAGTTTAGCTGTTGTTGCCGCCGGTCCGCCTTCCAGGATGGAGTTCCCGTGACCCTCTCACCCCGCGATTGGCTGGGAACATTAAGGAATGGCAGCAAATCAATGCCAGTGGCATTCGTGTTCTCAGTTTCTCTCCAGATTGTCCGGTTGAGCGCTTGGAGGCGTAGGCACCTCAGAATGCCTGAGGTAGCCCAGCACCAGGTTCCTCCCTCACCCTTGCTTTTCCTTATTTTATCCCTTTGAGGATCCAAGTGCAATTAGATAAACTTTGTGATTATACGGCAGTGTCAACACTGATGTTGTTGTCTCTGATGATGGTGGCCGATGAGGCAACATATCGCGCCGGAGGGGGGGGGGTCCCGTGAGCAGAGTGCCTACTTCTCAAATTCCATCCATTTTTCTGGGCTGAACTCAACTATGACTTCTTTTGATTACGGACTCTTCGAAATTCTTGCGTTTCTTTTTCTTTACACAACAACCATTGTACTATTGAACCACTGAAATGCGAATCTAACTAACCGGTGTGACGGTTGGAGGAATGTCCGTAGTTCATTGGGTGAACTGTGAAGGAAAGAACAGGAACGAGTAGCGTAATTCATGAGTCGGAAGGGGAATGGATGACTCACCGCACCGCTTGAGTAGTTTTCGGGATGATCGCACAGTTCCGCCGCCACAGTACTCACATCCCGGATGAAACCCTCGGCGCGACCTTCAACTGTGTGCAAATCTGTCACGCACAAGTGTAGCGCGGGCGGGAATTGTAACGCGTTCAGACACCAGCCACGACCATTTGGAAGTTCGGAAAGACCTTGGGCCAGGCGATAAATATCGAAACGATCCGAACCGAAAGCAACCACACATACCTGAGGGTCACCGTAGACAAAAATCCCCGGGATTTTTCGTAACCTGTGAGCACAAGAATGGAGGGAGGGACGCTAAGTTTGCAGCAGATGAAAAATTGGTCGGGATTAAACACAGACTGTGCTGTGAAACAAAGATTAGTCAGTTTTGAAACTAGCGGGTAATAGGAGTGCATTCCAAACAGTTAAAATGAACAGACATACGAGTGTTCTTATCAGGACAGAGGTGAGACGGCACGACCAGGTGGATGAGTTCCGACACACGATTTTCACGCAGTGATCTCCTTACTTGTGACTTCAAGCACCTGACCTATCCATACGAATGTGACAAGGGGAAAACGCCGAAATCAGTGCGTTCACGAAGATTTTCAACGAACTGGAGCCTTTCAACATCGAACAGTCAGGGCGCTTTGACTTCCGCAAAAAAAAAACAGTCAACTGCTTGGTGCATTGTTGTGTCAAGACCAGAAGCCAGGTAAACTCTTAGAACGCATACGAATTTCGTACACAGTGGTTCAACTTCGAGCGGAAATCCCGTACGAGAGGATTCTCGATCCCAAAGATCCTTTGTAAGCGTAACGCACGCTGAAATCGTGTCATGTCAACGGCTGCCGAATAGAAAGAGCACTCCCAACTAGCCTAGTCACACACAAAAAAGTGAGCGACGATGAACAGTAAAACGCCTTGTTCATAACACCCTCCCTTTTTTAGTCAAGAGGGAGGCACATAAAACCACATTTAGCTTCACTAATCTCATTTTCAAAAGAAATAACTTCGGCTTTAAACATCTTTGCGTTCCATCATCCACGCAAGTGAGATCACTGGTTACTCCCGAGCACCAACCAGTTTGTAAAATAATAATAGATAATCGTTTAACTGTAACATCCTTCCGGTGCCTGGCTGCCAAGCCACCCGCAGGAATCACGACGAAGGCTGGAATGCTGCTAGACTGCCCAAGCCTAAACAGGGGAAGTCGAGGGGCAGAGGTTGATATCGAACCATGGACCTCCCGATCAGTAAACTCGCGTTCTAACCACTTCCTGAAAGGAGAGTCAGTGCACATATGAAACGATCCCTGAAACAATCAAACACCTGCGGGCAAACTTTGAGTGCATCCGGACTGGGTAAGCATGATTCCATTAGTGGACAAAACTTAAAATTAAAATGTCTCCAAGCAAAATTAGGCTTTGTAGAAAACAAGCTGATCATCATCATCACCATGGACAGCATGACAACGGAACAAAACCCACACAATAAACCGATCGCAAACTAAATGATTTCGAAACGAACATGGCCCAATGTCACCCCCGATGAAAAACACAGCAGGAACTAGTTGATTGGTTCGAAATCGAGAGGACACCAGCTTGAGAAACTTGGAGTTATTTCTAAGCTGTGATTCGGTTGGACAGTCACAATCACATGATCGATGATAGTGCATCACGGTGTCATGTGTTCAACGCCATCCTGCCGACAAGAGTTGCTGACGTCATCGTTTTGGTTAGTTGTAATTTGTTGCGGGCTTTGTAGAAATCACGTTCATATCACTCGCATCTGAACAGCCCTCTTGTCCTGGCGCGGTTATCCTGACGAGTCCATACCAGACAGGGGAAGCACTGCACTCTTGTTAGGGCTCATTAGTAGTGCATATCCTTGACTGTGCCGAGGCGAGTGTGTTACCTCTACCACACCAGCTCACACTGGACGCACCTGAATCATCATACCTGAGCAGGCGAGCGATGCGATTGGTTTGCCGGACGCCTCGAACAGCGACCACCCAGGAATTACAGGTTGTCTTGAGTCGCTGGGCACTGGGAATGGCGTGAATTTACACGTTTTTCCCGTCAAGACACGCGACCTTCTACAGACCCGACAAGAAGTCACCGTCAATATATTACACCAGGTGTCCGAGCAGCGTCACACATACCAACGGCCAACTGTGACTTCTAAGGAACATTCGACTCGGTCGGTGAGCACTACTGAAGTTTGTGAATGTGCTCCGTGTTCTTTATACCCAAGTTAGAGCATACAATAAGTCACCCAGAGGTTTCACGAAAACAGTCTGATTCATCATGGGCGTTCTGTAGGTTGACTTTAGTCCCATTTTCCCACTTATATCATCATGGATTGGGGTAGCAAGGGGAGCGTGAATTTGCGTATCAAAACCACCATATCAAGGGTCATCATTATCATCATCCACAGCATAGCATCAGTGTTCAACACTGGTGCTTCCCCGCCGTACAATCATGATTTATGTGAAAGCCTTATTGTGAAGAAAAGAATAAAGGTGGACGGGGAAGGGAGTTAGTGCTAGCCTACACCACCAGACACACATTCAGGCAATCTGGATAGAAACTGACAACAAGAACGACATTGACACCGATTAGCAGCCATATCTTGCAGCGTCTCCAACAAGGCGTAGTGGGGATCCCGTGGTCTCACTCACCCCAAAGTGATTCTCTTATATTTACCTATATCAAGGTTGAATATAAGAGACTCACTTTGGAGCAATAATCGTAACTTCTGGTGAGTATGAGGTGAATTCAGTACGAAACGGACAAGGCAAGTCAAAGAATACCAAACAGGCTGTAAACAGCAGCCCTCCAGCGTTGTGTAACGTTTAGCAGTTGTCAAAACCTTAGTGCATCCTTGATTGGTAGAAAACACTACCTCCAAATGAGAGTCCACTACCCTCAAAAGAGAAAGCCAAATCAACATTCAGTTAAGGTCCCTCATCCGGAGAGTTGCTCTATTTTTACCGAAATCTTCATTTAAGTTCATTTAAGTGAAAGTAGGTCAGCACAAACAGCAAAAACTTCTAGTCACCACTGAGACGTACTCGGAGGCGATGAACTGAGTAGTCTTCACAATTCGGCGCGTGGAATCAGTATAGCCCTGCCGTCCGAAATACATCATGGTGGCCCAACAAACCGCGATCAGCGCACCGGAACGACTACCTAAGGGTGTGGTAGAGGGGTAAAATAGTGAGAAAAATTGTGTGGTTTGTTTCAATCGAAAGCAAACCACGTATATGAATGTATACCATAGCGCTTTAACAAACTGATGAAATAAACTGCATCCAGAAAGTAGTGCTGGACGTTCACGCCAACCTAGGGATGCTAATTTGGGGAGTTGTTCCACTCTGCATAGCGGAAACCTATTTTATTTTGCAATCAGATCCCTCTAAGCCTGTGAAATGTGAAAACTGAGACCCGCTCCTTAAATAACCGTGATATAATGGTCCAAAAAAATGGAGTGCTTCCTAAAGATAAAAAACAAAAAGGTAATCGTTCAGCTGCAATACCATTTCGGTGCCTAACTGCCATGCCACCCGAATGAAGCACGAGGACTGGGATACTGCCAGGTTGCCCAAGCCTACACAGGGGAAGTCGAGAGGCAGAACCACGGACCTCCCGGTCAGTAAATTCGGGCTCTAACCACCTGAGCCACCGTGCTGAATTTGCAAAATTGACGGTTCATGTGGTAGTTGTCGCGCTGTTGATCACCCTGATCCGATACGGCTCCTGTTAGGCAAAAAATTATATAACCTATCGGTCCACCCCTGTACGCATGCAACCGACTAAGCAGTGTAACACCAAACAGTGGCGGCAAGTCATCGTGCGCATTTGGTTCGCAGCGGGGGAATAGAGAGAGCTTGAAAACAAAAGGTCCGAGTTCCTAGTCAAAACACTCGGTATATCCTTATATAGAACAGTCTATCGAGTGAACAAGGGTGTTTACACAATCGAGACCGAATGTGGCTACAGTAATAATCATCCCCCACCCCGGAAGTGGATGACGGGGAAATTCCCTATTGGAAGCAGTTTGTTAAATCCACCTAATTCGAATAGTTGTCCCCACGGAACGCGCCAAACCACACGGCATTAGAACGTGAACAAACGCATTTGAAGATGAACAAGATATCCTCATGGTCGTAACCAAACGATGGCGTACTGTCATCCCCTCCAAAGGTTCCACAGGTACACAAAAAACCAAGAAATGAGCACCACTGAGTGAACAAGTTAGCAAGAACACAAGATTCTTAGGAAAAAATAAAAAGGCATATATGTGCAGTCCTGTAGCTCAAATCGACTGCATACAGTCACATCGGTCATCAAAAGAGATAAAGAGAGACTCGGCTAACCGGCACAGTTAGAGATGACATAAAACGACAGACGTCATATGCCGCGATGTGTTGATATTTCTCCTTAGTCGTGGGTTCCATAAATAAAGAGTTGAAACAATGGTGAACAGACAATGATTAGCCAATCAGCACAACGCGCTGAGGGAGTATGAACATCTGAAGAACCAACAGACAATAGAACTAAAACTTAGAAATGCGGGCGGTGATAATTATCTTCATGAGGGCCTTAGCAAGCTGTGTGGATAGACTTGATATCCGGTACAGCAGGATAAACGCCTCAATAAAGTTTAGTGGGTGAGGTAGTCGGTCTGGAGACAAATTCGAGGTTAAAGCGATAACCAAATTGTCGCTTCAGCAGCTATTTTGCTCTGCAGCAGGAATGACCACTGAAAGGTACAGCCGGCCCCACGATGTAGACTAGCGGACCTTACATTCAAACGAAAGTTTAGGCAGATTTTCTCCGTATGCGATTGAATGTTCTGCTTCATCTACAGTAATAAGCTTTCCCATACACGACCATTGCCAACCCGCCCGCTACATTTAGGTCGCTACTAACGAGTGAATGACACTCAACGAAGCTGAACTACAGGCCAGAAAACAAGATTCTTTCCCAACAAAAGAATAAAAACACTCAAAAGTATCAGAAAGTCCATAAATATTGAGTCCAGTGTGTTGTTAGTTGTTGACCATCTGGCAGTTGATCTATTCCCCTAGTCTGGCAATTGACTTCCAAACGTTTCGTCCTCATACGAGGAGTTATCGTGGGTGCGTGGAGAGGTGGATATTTCTTTCATTTCCGCTTGTTTTTATATAGCTTCTGAGTGTTTGATATCCCCATCGTGACTGGTTGTCTGAGGACTGGGTTATGAGTAAATTGGTTTGATCACTTGTGGTCCGATTCGCTCGCACCTAGTTGATGCGTAGTCTGGAACCTGTAGTTCGCAAACCAACCAAATGCAATAGAGCCAGACCACAACGCAAAACGGACACTAAATGGCTAAACCAAATTACGTACAAGCCAATCCTCAAACAACCAATCATGCTGCGAACACCAAATAATTTTCAGACGCTATATAAACGCCAGCATAATTGGAGGGATTACCCACAGGGCCGCGCACTCACGATGTCTCCTTGCATGGTGATGAAACATTCACCGGCCAATTGCCCAGTTTGGAAAACAGATCAACTTCCGCCGGATAAACAATCGACAAACTCACCCGAAATATCGATGTACAGACATCCCCCAAAATTTCCGGTTCTGAGGAATGTCTTGTTTGGTAAGGTGAAGCTACGGAAGAAATTCCTTGATTTCATGGTTCGTCCTGCGGAAGATTTCTCAGGAAAGGGGTGGTGTAATATGGCGGTCTTATTGCAGCCTGATAGTTGACTAACCTCTGCGCCATTATACTTGAGTTTGCGAACCACACCTAAAATCTGATTTGATCAAAGCAACAATGCCACGGGGATCTAAGGAAGGTTTGTCACTGCATTAGAGATGTTAGTCGACAATTATTGATAAATCCAACGAAAAAAGACACAAGAAAAAGTATATTTTTGCTTTCTGGAGCACTTCAATCAACGGAACACTTCCGATGCACGCTACTTGTCGGGTGCAGCTTCTGCCTAGCAAGCTTCTCACTCCTGCAAGAAGCACCTCGGACTAGCAAGGTCAATGAGTTCCTCAAAAAAGGAATGGTGGTGGGAACACACAGTAATCGATTTCGACTCAATATCAAAGTTTACTCAGGCAGGACGCTACGTTCCTCGTAGGTCTAAGCATGAAAACTCAAAATGGAAATGGATCCAGACTTACCGGCAAACGTTGCAGAGGCATAAACACCTCCAGGCCAATTGGGTTGAGTGAAGAATTGTTTGGAGCGGTAGTGTTTGTTACGGTACATAATCACAGAAGTCCCTTTGGCCGCGAATCCGTACTGCATGGTTGGAACAGGAAGAACGGAGATATTGGAAAACGTCTTTTTACAATGCAAATATGCAGTCAATGTGTCCCATGAGAATGCGACTTTGGGTATTTTGTAAGGTCCCGCCACGAAGAGACTGGAGCTCACCTTGGTGAGACGGTTTGTGCGCGACCCAAAGGAAATATACCGCTGGGTGTCTGTGACAATTACACAGTCTCTCATACCAGATTGGTCAATGGTTGGAGATACGACCAACAGCCCGCTGGTCCTCCAGGTTGCGTAACAACTTGTCCTTTAAGAAAAATTAACGCGCTGGCATTTTACGTCAAACAGTGCTAACCTGCGGTCAGGTTTTTGACTTCTGTTGAGTACCCTAATCGTCCTCCTGGCAGTATCCCAGCCCGCATACAACCATGATTCCTGCGAGTAGAAATATTGTAATACCATGTCAAACGGCAGCCAAGTATGAGTGTTGAAAACGTATTTTTTTTTTTTGCTGTCCGTGACAAATATGTTGTAACTTCACAAACAATAAATTTAACCGCTGTCTCTTGCGGTTCACCCAGGCAGTTGTTTGGAACCTGTCTGGAAGTTGACGGCAGAACCATTTCTTGGATGCGTGAAGGGTACTTTCAGATGCTCCATCTACCACAAACTCACGCGCAATTGACGTAGAGGATTTTCAGCGTTGTTACCCCACTTAAACCCAACCAGAACATGATGAATCACTCCCTTGATTAACAAAAAGAGTGCTGCCCGAAAACGAGCTAGAAAAACTAAAACCAACGGCTAAAGTGACCGAGCTAAGGACTGCCTGGAGCAGTTTATTTGAAATAAGCCGCCTGTTAACACTAATAATACCCGCTGATCACCTCAGGAGTCTTTTGCGCCAACCAAACGTTTCCAGCAGAATTAACATTCAAATCGCCCCCGTTTAAACACACCTGTCCCGGCGCAATTATTCTGGTGAGTCCACACCAAACGGGGGGAGAACTGAACTCGAGTTTCGCTCTTATTAGAGCTCACCAGCTATCCATATCCTTGGCTGTATCGGGGTTTGAAATCTGGCGAGAACGTTGCCACTACTCCACCAGTGCAAGCTGAACGCGTGTGAATTATCACGTCTGAACAGGGAACATGTTCACGCTTCCGACGCGACGAACGCCGACCTAGTAACTGCCCTGGTTATGTCGATCGATTGACCCGCCTGCCAGAACTATCTAGTCAGGTAGAGCCACGGCAGAATAACTTGCAAATTACTACACTACTACGTCCACATTCGCCGGATATTTATTTTGACGCTGAAACGGAGCGCCCAAGACTCACTTTGTGTGTATCACAAGAGATGCTAGTAACACCGGGCACCCGAAAGTCGAACGGCTCCAGCTCAAATTCGGCTGCCTCCATGAAAGGAAGCAGGAATCCACCAAGGCAGCAGTCCACATGAACAGGAATACCATATCGCGAGCCCAACTGCAACGAGATAGAAGGAGAAACAACGCTCGTTTACGAACAGAAAAAAGGAATTTTCGTATCAAATCCATCATGTTCGGCAGCCCAACAGCCTCCATCATCCTAAAAATCAACATTCTGCGAGTTTGTTCTTCGGGAGGACGCAACAGAATGGGCTACCAGTTGCCTTCGATACCAATTTTCATCGCTTGACGCAACTTCACACACATTGTACCGAGGCATTTTCTGATTTCATACCATGTAAAGAACTTATAGACAAATTTGACTACTTAGGGCCCTGGATATCTCACGATCCACTTGTGGGACCCGATGAATATCGTTCCTGATCATACTGATGAGGGTGTTGAACTCAGGCAGAACTCAACACCAAGTGAAAGATGAATGACTTCAAAAAGGGAATTCGGTTGGAACGGCGACGAATGCTGAACAAATAGACATATGAAGACATACGACATTTCGACCACAAAAGCCAAACATCCTAAATTTGTTAGTAAATCACATGATTACAATAGAGTGAACGGTGGATCCAACATGTGACCTGTCTCAGAGACATTTGGCAATCCGCGCATTTCGGTTCTGGTTTACTGTTTGCGATGATGGTCTGTTGAGATGATAAACCAGTGGTAATGTTTTCGGAAAATATAACGAGATCACATAGGTGATGTGACATATGTCACCTAATCGAAATCCGCAGATGTTGCCCTCCACGTTGTGAAAAAAAATCTATCCATACGTCGCACGACCGAGCCCCAGTGAGTCTTTAAAAGACAATGCATCTTTTTAAAAAATCAGTGCTACATTGTGATTTATCCGAGCATGTAGAAAGTTTTACGTCTGTGGCTGTGAAAATAATTCCAACCTTGATGCGTCTTTTGACTATTCGGGAAAAATAGGCCAAGAGGACTCTGTGTTTCCAGCTGCTGGATGAACGGTACCTATAGCATATGGTCCAGCCGTAGCACCCTTTTGGTGCATAGCTGCCATGCCCCCCGAAATAAGCAAGAGTCGAGAAACCGCCAGGTCGCCCAAGCCCAGACAGGAACAGTCAAGATGCAGAAGTCGGGGTCGAACCACGGACCTTCCAGTCAGTAAGTTCACGCCTTATCTACTGAGCTATCTCGAGCTCGCGTCTTACAAAGACAGGACAGAGCAACCGAAACATTTTGTAAACACCTCTGGCAAGTATAGCGTCTGGTCAAACCAGGGAGGACATCATTAAACATGGAAAAGTGGCAATGTTTTGGAATATAGGTAGCTCGGGTGCGCTGCTTGGTTGTTGGTCTGTTCGCCGAGCTTGGCAGTTGGATTGCAAACGTTTCATCACCAATCGAGGTGACATCGTCAGTGCACTGACGATGTCACCTCGATTGGTGATGAAACGTTTGCAATCCAACTGCCAAGCTCGGCGAACAGACCAACAACCATGGAAAAGTGGTCTTGACGATGGGAGGTTTTGCCATGGAACGAAGGTAGACCAGTAAGCAGTTTATCCAGCTTCAAGAGGAGCTCTAGCAATCTTGCAAAACGCAATACTTATTGCGCAGTAATGAGAATACATTGTGTTATTGGGCATAACTATTTTTCAACTTGGTGTCACTTTATAATCGCTTGGAAGTTAAAGTGTTATGACTTTGGGTCATTCTGACTACGTTTATCTCGAAGCCCTACTCTGAGCGTTGGTCAGTTGTATTTCTTACATACTTCTTACAATACTGAAGACACACGTTAAGTTTCGTAATGAACCAAATCGACGAACCACGAATTGCGATTACAACCGTCTGAACAAACCACAAAACCGATTACCTGGCACAGCCCACTTGCTGAGTGATCCCAGGATGTGCTGTATCGATCAGCTTCGATGATAATCTAGCCAGCACATTACGAACCAGTCGCTAGGGTATGGTGGGAAAATCAGCGCCGTCGGAGTACCCGTGAAAAAAGAACAGTGCCGATAAAAAGTGCAGACCACCGAAAATCATCCATACCTATGGAATCGATCAAATACCTTTTTAACCGAGGAAGGAATAAGGAACTAGGTGTAAGATTCCTACAAAGATAACGGAAAAGTTTTTATTCAGCTAACAGGTCCATCAAAGTCGAAATAAGTCAAGGTCGAAAATCAGTGGGTGGCACGTACAATAACGCTTCTAACCGTGTCTCCTGAAATAGGCATTGAAAGTCAAGACAATGTCATCGGATGAATCGCAAGTATTTTCAAGAAATAATGACCTGAACGGTGAATCGTATCACCATGAATGTGACAAGCCAATATTTCGGAGACAAAAAAGAAGTGCTTTTAGATAGCCCTGCTCCACTGATAATTTCATAAAGAAAAGGAAATCGGTGGCCGGCTTTGTTGCTATACTTCAGGTACGAGGTGTGCCGATGCGGAAACTAAATCAACAATGCCGGAAAAAACGTACACTGCTGATTCCATATCCTAGGACCTTCGACCGGCCACACCTAGAAACCCATACATGAAAATGTGATGAGAGAAGTCAACGGATTGCGGCTACCGTTTCGAAACAAGCGGTCCGACCATTCCAAACGGAAAAAATGAAGAATGTCATGCATTCATGCGGCACATTATGCAATGATGTCTGCGCTCCTCAAAGGATGACAAATATTTCGACCCCGAAAACATATAGAATCAGGTCTAAAATATACCCAGCTGCTCAAGATGGCGCAGTGGTTAAGGCGCGAACATACAGACCGGAAGGTCCGTTCTTCTAAACCAAGCCCGACACCTCAGCTGCTCCTGTTTAGACTTTGGAAACTGGTATTCTGTCCATTTTCCAGCTTCCTTGAGAAGGCATGGGAGCCATGCAGCGAAAGGATCTTACAGCTGGACGATTGTTGTCGATTGTTATACCTCAGTGTAAATAAATAAAATAAAATAAAGTGGTTGTTCTAACTGTCCATCGGTGAAGGTGGGCGGTTCCAGTGGTATCACCATCACTTCCATACAGCTAAGTCAGTCCTGACACTGATACTCCAACGTCGCCCAAAAACAAAGTCCACTTGTTTATTTGCAGCTAGAGTGGAAAGGGGAAGGAATCGGTGCTAG
>SJOL01006187.1:15680-33020 GCA_004794785.1 Opisthorchis felineus
CGCGATTTCTTATCACATTAGGTAACGTATTCACAGTCGGTGGTGTTTATTGACCTTGAAGATTCGCACACTTAAACAAATCACCAATGTAGGTAATTCGCATAATGCATGTAAATGTACATTATACATAGACATTCTACACTATGAAGTGGCAACCCTGAAAGCGTGGTAGCTTTCGAGAAATCGATTCCATTGTGCGAATAGTGAGCGGCCGGCCGTTGCGCTCGGTGACCTTGGGGTTGAGTTATTTGTCTAAGCGCGCACGTGACTCTTCGCACCCAGGTTCTTCGTCCGGCATGTTGCGGTTTCTCCTTGCTTCGTTTGTACTCCTTAGCAGCATTTTTGATGCCTGTGGACGCAGACACGTGTTAAAACTGAAAGTACGCATCCAACTTCACATGTTCCAGCCCTGTAGAACGATTTGCGTGGAGCAGTGCTCTGCAGTCGATTCGGGTTTATGAAAGGCGGATACTTTTCAGTCTCGCTTGAGCAGCTGGATGGAAATCTTATGGATGTAAGTAAAATATGCTTGTATAAAATGCCACACTGTATCAGTTAGCTGCCTTCGGTTGTGAAGATGGGGGGCAAGATGGTTCCGTGTTTGGAGTGCGAATTTAATGACCAGAAGGTCCGTGGTTCGAACCCGACCTCCGCATCTCTACTTCCCCTGTCTAAGCTTGGGCAACCTGGCAGTATCCCAGCCCTCGTGCTTCCTTCGGGTGGCATGGAAGCTAGGCATGGAAAGGGTGTTTTCAGCTGAACGATTTTTTTGTGTGGATGACAAGGCCGAAGTTGGAACGAGTACCAGGTAGATTTATCTGTACCTCTGGTACAACAATGCTGTAAGTTCCTACAGGGCTAGGACGCTCTACGCTAGTGAATTTGGGTCGATTAGAACGGCTTATGACCTCATATTTGGTTTGAAGTGGTAATTGTAATGAAGATAAAGAAACGAACACGCTTCATTTGTCGATGAGCTTGGTCCGGTTTGTGGTTATATATTTCAAATGCTAACGGGATGATAGTTGCCAAACGAGTGACGTTCAAGCATGAGACAGTGGATATCGTAGGAAATGCGTGTCCCTGTAGTGATAAGCCTTCACGATTGGGTCAGACACAGGCGGGCCTATCTGAGGACATTGTGGAAACCGATGGTCAGTTCCAACATAGTAAGACAGAGGGGGTGAAAAAGTTACATCGTGTCTAATTGGTGATTGTGAGTTTAAAGGAGTGAGCCCAAGTCAGTACTGAGTAATAGAGCGGAAAATGCCATTTATTTGTATCAAGCAGCTTATATGCGAGTATACTTGCGTACAAGCTACCCCCGAGGCGTCTGCGCGTAAATGGGAAAGTTTGATATATGAAGAGCGAGAAGGGTGTGGCGGGTTTTCGAGGTAGAGGATAAGCCTGGTACTAGACATTATCCAGTGCAGTCTGGAGCCGGGAGAGCTACAATATTTGAGCTGTCGGCCGATAAATGATGAGTTGAGGGTCTGAATAATAGTCCCGTTTAGATAGGCAAATATACTTCGGGAAGGTTCATGAGTAAAGTCGATTGTACTAGGCGATGGGGGTGTGAACATTATAAGGTGTTACCTCCAGGCGACCAGCGTCTCCAGATTTGTGTCTTTCCCCGAGGAATACGGGTTAGATAAGCTCGCTCTGAGAACCGCACGCTCCGATCGCCAAACGGTTGACCTTGACCACCAGCGACTCATTCACTAGGCTCATCATCATCGACAGCATAACATCGGTGTTCAAAGCTGATGCCTTACTGCCGTACGACCATAGTTTATTCGAAACCCTTATTGTGAAGAACAGAGTGGATGCGGAAGCGACCTAGTGCCAGCCTAGCACAACCATTCCGAGGTGCCTACACCTCCACACTCATTCAGACAATATGGATAGAAACTGACGACGGGAAGGCCACTGGCATCGATTAGCAGCCAAATCTTGCAGCGTCTCCAACCAGGAACAGCGGGGATCACGTGGATCCCATGCTGGAAGGGGATTCGCACCGACCTCGCCCAAATTTTTCGTAATGTTTCATGCCTGTCTGCCAGCGCGCCATGCATGGCCTGACCAACGCGGGTTCCGGTCCTTTACACATTCTTCGATGAAGGTCCCCGTTGCACAACCGAACGCTTGTTTTCCAATTGTTTCGCTGTACGTTCGCCGATAGCAACCCACGAGCTATAGTCCTGGGACAACGGTTGTCGAAGAGGACGTCTCACTTCCACTGACCGAAGAGGCACGTCTCACAGCCGTACAACAAAACAACATGTACTGTAACCTTGCACACACTTCCCTTGAGATTCAGGGATATACCTCTTTGATGCTATGGGTGTCTCAAATTGGCAAACGCTACCCGAGCCTTAGAGAATCGTGAATTGACGTCATCTGTCACACTACAATCGGAACTAATACAACTTCGAAGATACGTAAAACGCTCCACAACTTCCAGTGCCTCTCCCTGGATTGTAAGTGCCCTGTTCAGTAACTGCATATCCAGGAGCATTACCGTACACTTTGTGTGTGCAACGCGCGAAGTACGGAGTGACTCTGTTCAGTTCATCCAAAAACACCTGCGACTTTGTGTCGAAGACAAGAACGATGTTGTCTGCACATTCCGGATCAACAAAATTTTCGTTAGCAGATAGTTGAACACCAGTGTTTTGGAGACCTCCTAGCGTTCGTCTCATTATCTCGTGGATCACGAAATTAAACAGGAATGGAGAGAGTGGGCACCCTGGACGAACCCTACTTTGTGTACGTAATCTTTTGGAGAACTCTCCTTATACTCTCACTGTCAAGAAGCTCAGATTCCTGAAAATAACCACAGAATGCCCGAAACCTTCTGGGACCCTAAAACTTCACCAAAAACTCTATAGGGAAGCCCGCAAGCATTCAGGTCCGTCAATCAACCAATCAATCATTTCAGCAACGGCCTGGACCGATGAAAAGTGAAATTCAAATGGCGTGAGGTCCCTAGTAACTGTTGCACTCTGTTGTTCGCAATAAAGCTGTTGTGTTCCTTGTTGGCGAGTCTTTTTCCAACACTAAGGCACTGGACCGGGGACAGTAGTAAGATATAACATTTACACGCCTGGGAGTCTGTTAATACAGACTTCCGGGACATTCCGTCTTGGGCAAGCGTATCCGTGAAAGCATACCAGTCAGCCGAGTCGAATACGGCTTGAATTCCAAGAATACTAAAATTGTGATTCGTTTGTTCGTATGAGATTTTACTAGCACCTAACGTTGTGTGAAGATTTGGTCGACGCAACCTTTACCAGGCCGGAATCCCTCTTGCTGCTCTCGAGTCAATGATTCACGGGGCACTATAAGACGACAAAGGGCAGGCGACGCCGTCTCGCCACGATTGGAGTCAGGCTGATCCCCTGGGCCTGAAGATGGATTTCGATGTGTCTGAGGTTGTCAGCGCTGGCTGGCGCGCAGTTGATGCGGCCAAAAACCGTTTCATGGCGAACGGTGTCGTCAGTCCTAACAGATGGGCCTACGAGGATAGAGAGGTAGGGGACGGGGAAGAAGACTGTGAAAGAAAAAATACGGAGGCATCATCGTCGCCCGTTTTCGCTTAGCCACCCCGCCGGATACACCAAGTAAGGCTAGCCGGTTGATAACACCATGCGAAGGCCAATGAAGCATGGGAGTATTGTTCGTTTTTTGGAATCACGGTTGTGGTGTTTTGCGGGAAGATGAAGATAATGATCATTCAGCTGTAGCACTCTTTCGGTGCCTAGCTGCCATGCCACCCGAAGGAAGCACGAGGGCTGGGATACTGTGAGGTTGCCCAAGCCTAGACAGAAGTCGAAACCTAGAGGTCGGGCTCGAACCATGGACCTTCCAATAAGTAAATTCGCGCTCTAACCACTGAGCCATCTTGTGGGAAATGTCGCTGCAGTTTTAAAGAACAATCGTCACATGATCCGACCTCCAACCTGGAAGGCCAGGAGACGTTTTTGTCCATTCCTCCAACCGTCGACCCGCCTGGGTCATGGCGACACACAAAGCGTCGCACGATGGGCTTTCAACGTCCGGCAATGCTTGCTCAGACCTTGTATTCTCTTAACGTTGATCTATGCTGCGTCTCTGAAACACGTATACAAGACCCAAGCTTTGTCATGCCTCTTAAAACGCCCGTGGCGAATTCAACTCTTTCACATTTAACTCTTTATCTGGTAATCCAGAAGCGATCACCCTTGGAATATATGGCGTAGTAGTCGCACTCAGCCCTAGGGCCAAATCCGGTTTGCTGGATTGGATTCCAGTGCTGTTTGGTTACCCAGCTCAATCAAGCTTGATGCTCCTCGATATGAAAACCGGTTCTCGTTTGTAGTGTCAGTTTATGCTCCAATGGAATGCGATTCTGTCACTGAAAAGGATACTTCCTATAGATGTTTATACAAGCTCATTCGTCGAGCATGAACCACTGACATTGTCGTTCTTGTGAGCGATATGAATGCCAACTTCGGTCGTCTGAGCTCTTTGTAGTCACATATGGACGGCTGATTCAGAGTCCATACTCGTCGCACAGACAAATTAGAGCGACTCCAGTTACGCACTGACCATCAACTGCATTTTGCCGGCACGGGCGTTCATCATGAACTCCCGCTGCATATGACCTAACGGCCACTAAGCTTAAATCGATCATGGACCCAATTGGATCGCGTGGCTATCAGCCACAGGTGAAGAACCACAATTCATGACTGCCTATTTCTGGAGCACACAATCTAATTCTGATCACGCCGTAGTCCGCACACCTCTGACATTTCACTTTCATTCAACTCTCAAATGAACGAGAAGCATGTCAACGGAAGGGCCGTGGTCCGAAGCGTGCATTTAGTCATTTCCTTGGTTGCAAGACTGAAGTGCCAGCAGCTGGGATCTACGGAAGTGATCTTTAAGTTAGAGAGGAGGTTAAGAGATAAAGGTAAGATAATCGTTCAGCTGTAACACCCTTTCGGTGCCTAGCTTCCATGCCACCCGAAGTAAACAAGAGGGCTGGGATACTGCCAGGTTGCCCAAGGCTGGACAGGAGAAGTGATGCATAGGTCGAGTTCGAACCACGGACCTTCCAGTCAGTAACTTCGCACTCTAACCACTGAGCCATCTTGCCCCCCTGAGCCATAATATAGAGGGTTTCGGCAGTAGCTTCGCCAGCTTCTCATGCTGTGTGCAACAAGCTAGTTGATCCGACTGATGCCTTCAAGCGACGGATAGTATGGTATGACATTATTTTGTTCTAACTGTACGTGGTGTGGCTGAGGTACTTCCGGGACAGGATGAATAAAGTCCTCATCCACAGGGTTTGGCTCAAAATCCTCATCGTAAGTCAGTGGTGATGGAGCGTAGTGCTACCACCAGAGCACAAACTTTACGGAGCGATTCGCCACACCGTTCCAGCTGTCAACCTAGAGAACCAGGAAGCTACATATCAGGCCTCACTCCGTCGACGAACCTGACAGGAGAAACTCAGTGGGTGATGCATTCTCCAGTGCACCTCAGTGAGTTGCTGAGGCATGCAAACTATTGCCCCAAGAGAAAGTTCAGCCTCGTCGAATCTTGATTAAGCCGTCCAGACTACACAGTGGATGGTTGTAGCTGATTAAGGCATATCACCCCACTAACCTGTGTTCTTTTGCAAAGGCCCTGGTTGGTGTGTCGAAGGAAGTTGACATTGCCGTGCAACTTGGAGGGACTACTTCAGAGGAACAACCCCCCTTGGTTCACAACACGAGCAATGCCAGTGAACAGGTATGCATGTAGGCCAATCAAGTTTAACTTAAGCGGCGGTGTTGATTTCCAAGACCTGAATGCAACCTTGTCGGCGATCTCAATCCGACTACAATATGAAAAGGCAACAGTTGCCGAGATGCAACTTTACAGTGTTATCGCCCATGCATAATTGGAATGTATCGAAATCCCCGTTTGGTGAACAACGTTTACTAATCCCTTTTGTATGGCTAAAATTTGTCGACAACTTTGGCAGGCAATTATGTAAAACTTGAATCTTCAGTTTTACACTGCTTTTGAAGGCGATTGGTGACGACCTAATGAAGAAAAAGTGTTTATCCTAATGTTCCAATACTACGTATATTCGAGATAGGGCGCGAACTTATTAACCGGAATGTCCGTGGTACTAATCCAACTTCTGCATCTCAATTGCTGCTGTCTAGGCTTGGGAAAACTGGCAGTACCTCAGCTCTCATGCTTCCTTTGGATTGCATGGCAGCTATTTACCGAAAGAGTGCTACGGCTGAACGAACGTATATTTCCGTCACGAAGAGACTGGACCTTACAGTGGTGCGACGGTTTGCGCACCTCAGCGACCCATTGAGCTATACTGGGGGTGTCCCCGCGACACTCACAGAGTCTTTCATACCAGGTTCGTCAATGGGTAGAGGTCTGACGAACACAGTCTCCTGGTCCTCCAGGTTGGGGGTTGGAACATATGGCGACTTGTTCCATAGAAATGGTAATGCATTTGCATTTCCTGCCAAACACCGCTGTCTTGCGGTTAGGCTTTTGAGCCAAAGGCTTTGGTTGAGGACCCTAATCGTCCTCCTGTCTAGGTGTGGGCGCCCTGACAGTATCCCAGCCCACGTACAACCATGAATCGCACATATACAAATAAACTCATGCCACATCGGCCGTCGCGTGGTGCCATCAGCCGGGTCGCCTTACTTGCTGCATACAGCAGGGCGGGTAAGCGAAAACAGGCTACTGCTGACGCCTCCCTTCTTTCTATTTCACATACTTTTTCTTCCCCCTCTCCCTACCCCATTAATAACTCTACTCTTGTAGGCCCAGCACTTAGGACTGATGACTCCGTTCGTCTTGCATCGGTTTTGCGTGCAGCATCTGCTCGTCACATGGCGCCGACATCCTCAGGTATCTCCAAAACAATCTTTAAGCCTCGACAGCCAGTCTATCTGGCCGCCTTCAATGTCCGCACTCTGAAGCAAGCGGGACAACAAGCTGCTCTTGCTCTCACGCTGGACTCGCTTGGCATTGATGTGTGCTGTGTCTCAGAAACAAGAATTCAAGATGCAAGCACAGTGATTGAGCTAACCGCCCCATCACTCTCCACTCGCTTCCGGCTACGCACCTCTGGTGATCCAGAGGCTGCTGCGGCGGGATGTGCAGGGGTTGGTATCGTTCTGAGTCAGCGGGCGGAAGCATCCTTGCTTGACTGGATACCTGTTGATAGTCGCCTCTGTGCGGTTCGTCTGGCAACGTCTGTGAAGGAGTCTCACAAGCGGGAAGTTGAGAGATGTCTGTTTATCGTGTCTGCTTATGCCCCAACTGACTGTAGCTCCGACGCCGTCAAAGACAGGTTTTACGACGCCCTGAATGTCCTGCTGCGGCGAGCTAAAAGCTCAGATATCGTGGTGGTTGCCGGAGATCTGAATGCACAAGTGGGCAGGCTTAGCGTATCTGAGACTCAATTAGGAGGTCGACATGGATTGGACTCGGTACGTACGGACAATGGTGAACGACTGCTCCAGCTGTGTGCTGATCGCAGGCTGTTTTTATGCAGTACCAACTTCCGAAATAGCCGAAGTCGTCTGGCCACTTGGTGTCCTCCAACGGCATGCCGGCCACAAACTCAAATCGATCACATTGCCATCAGTTACCGATGGCGTGGATCAATAACTGACTGTCGGTCGTTTTGGAACACATTTGTGGATTCTGACCACGCACTCGTCCGGAGTCGCTTCTCCCTACGTTTTCCAGGGCCGCGTAAGGTGCGGACAAATCGCTTGGCAACTGAAAGACTGGCAGACCCGGATGTTAGACGAACTTACCAGAATCGTCTCCTAGAATCTCTTCCAAATGCTCCACCATCAGATGCGAACTCATACTGGGACGAGATTGCCACTTCTTTGCATAGTGCTGGGAATTCTGCCTGTGGTACGGCACCACGAGGCTCACTCAAGCACTGGATATCCGACCGAACGGTGGCACTCCTTAAATCTCGGAGAAATATCCCAGCCGGCCCCGAACATAACTTGACACGACGAAGTATCAGACGTCAAGTGAAGGCGAGCGTGCAAGCCGACCGTGAAGTGTGGTGGACACAGAAAGCCAAGGAAATGGAAGAGGCTCAGAAAGCCGGTAATGCCCGAAGATTATTTCAGTTGATCCGTGCGACCGGTCCCCGGAAACCACCTGTGAGCGAAACCATCAAGGATCGGAATGGAGTGACCATATCGAATAAAGAAGAACGCCTCAATCGGTGGGCCGAATACTTCGAACAACAATTGTCATGGCCACCAGCTGGCACTCATCTGGATCCCACAGGTGACGTAGAACCTTGGACGGTGAACGTGGAACCGCCTACGGCATCGGAGATTTATGACTGCATATGTTCTCTCAAGCGCCACCGAGCCTCTGGTCCGGATGACCTCCCACCCGCATTGTTCAAAGATGGGGGTGAAGTCCTCAGTCAGCGCTTGTCTGATCTGTTCGCTTGCATTTGGGAAAAGGAGTCTGTCCCAGACAACTGGGGAGAGTCGGTGATAGTGCCCATTTTCAAAAAAGGGCCTCGTAGTGAGTGTGGCAACCACAGGGGGATCAGCTTGACCCCGGTCGTAACGAGACTGTTGGCGTCACTCGTGCTTCGTCGCCTTACGGTGGCTCGTGAAACACTGACTCGAGAGCAGCAAGCGGGATTCCGGCCTGGTAGGGGTTGCGTTGACCAAATCTTCACACTTCGTCAGGTGCTAGAACAACGCCATACGTATAAGCGACCCACGATTCTAGTATTCCTGGATTTCCAAGGCGCATTCGACTCGGTTGACCGGTCTGTTCTTCTTGACACGCTTGCCCACCAAGGAATGCCCCGGAAGTTTGTGAACATAATAAGCTCTTTGTATTCTCGGACTTCCGGACGTGTGAGAGTATACGGCGAGCTCTCCAAAAGCTTCCGTACACAAAGCGGTGTCCGTCAGGGATGCCCACTCTCTCCTTTCCTATTTAATTTCGTGATCGATGAGATAATGAGACGAACGCTGGAAGGTCTCCAAAACCCCGGTGTTCAGATAGCCTGTGACGAAAACCTTGTCGATCTGGAATATGCAGACGACATCGTTCTCATCTTCGAAGAGGAGGAGAGGGCGCAGGTGTTTTTGGATGAACTGACCAAAGTCATCCCGTCCTTTGGTATGCACTTTGCACCCACAAAGTGTAAGGTCATGCTGCTGGACATGCAGTCACTGAACACGCCACTTACAATCCAGGGAGAGGCACTGGAAGTTGTGGAGCGTTTTACGTACCTGGGTAGTTGTATTAGTTCTGATGGTAGTGTGACAGACGAGGTCAATGCACGAATCTGCAAGGCACGGGTCGCGTTTGCTAATTTGAGGCACCTATGGCGTCAAAGTGGTGTATCCCTGAAACTCAAGGGACGTGTGTATCAAGCTACAGTGCGGGCTGTTTTGTTGTATGGCTGTGAGACCTGGCCTGTTCGAGCAGCGGAACTGAGGCGTCTTCAGGTGTTTGACAATCGTTGTCTCAGAACCATAGCTCGTGTGGGTTGGTGTCGGCGAATCCGTAACGAGGCAGTTAGAAAGCGAGTTTTTGGTTGTGCAACGGGTACTTCCATTGAAGAGTGTGTCCAGCACCAGAAGCTGCGTTGGTTGGGACACGTGTTGCGTATGCCTAATCATCGTTTGCCGAAGAGAGTGCTGTTTTCCATGCCCAATTCAGAGTGGCGGAAGCAGAGAGGTGGCCAACCCTTAACCTGGCAGAGGGGTATGAAGGAAATTACGAAACGCTTGGGTGCTGTCGGTGCTGCTCGCCTTCCAGGTTGGGGACCGCGTGATCCTCACTGTGCCTGGTTGGAGACGCTGCAAGATATAGCTGCCAACCGATGTCAGTGGCGATCTTGTTGTCAGTTTCTATCCAGATTGCCTGAATGAGTGTCTGGAGGTGTAGGCACCTCGGAATGATTGTAGTAAGCTAGCACTAAGTCTCTTCCCCGTCCACCTTTATTCTTTCATTCACAATAAGGCTTTCAAATAAATCATGGTTGTACGGCAGCGAAGCATCGGTGTTGAACACTGATGTCATGCTGTCGATGATGATGATGATGAACGTATATTTGCCAACCCATAAGAATTTCTGACGAGTGCTGTCCTTAAAAGCGGGTATACCATATACGTGAGGTCCAACTGTGATTCGTTTGATCCTCCCGTTAAAACCAAATTAGTTCGCGAACGAGTGTATTTCACTGGTTTTTACTCCCTTTGCTACCACCCTTAGACAGCTTTTTAGTGTCGTATTGTTCAGCATCTCATGGTAATTTCTCATTTTAGATAAGTTTCACTCTGGATAAGAGTGAAAACTCTGGCGTGGCTGCCTACCTGGTACGTTTTTACTGCACTGCATATTCATAAATCGCTATAGGCCACCAAACCTGATAGCTGTTTTAGAGGTGACTCACAGAAGTTTCTGTACATGTCTTTTGACAAGAAAAATGAGTAAGTTCCTACTTGATTTGTGACATTTTTTAGACAAATTGTAATTCACAACCAGGATTTACAGCTTCAGGGGCTGGTTTTCGAGGCGATCTCAAAGAACATGGATGAGGAAACTGGTCAAAACACCATCATCCCAGCAACGCTGACAGATGCTATTCAGCTGATGCTAGAGTCCTTAAATCTGGTTCCGGATAGGAGCGCTGAATCTGCTACGCACATCAATGAGGTGAGTTATTTGTGTGACACGGTGAAGAGTCATTTCCTCTCTTGGTCGAGCCTCGCTTCTCACTTTGGGACATGGTCTGTATGAGCGCAGTTGATCGTAGGATTATCAAGACCTGTTTGGATTCACTGCGGCTTTTCGTTTTGCTGAAACCCGGCGTTGTGAGGTTTAACTATCCGGTGCACCGAATAGGGGGTCGCCACAGTTGCCACAACACTTCACAATTTTAACTCCAAACTGCCAGACGGTATAACTTCAAGTGCATCCATTTAATTTTTCCAGACATCTGGCATTTGAGTTACTTTTCAGTTTAGATAGTAGACGGTGCTTCATCGTTCTTTATTGTAGCATTTTGAAGCTAGAACAATTGGCAACATGGAAGAAATCAGGTAAACAAACTACCTGGATAAACGAGGAACTATAGCGACCTCATTTGAGGATGAATAAAACGTCACTACAAAAAATTGACTGGGACTGAGAAGAATAGCTCATCGTAGCAGTATGCTCAGTTTAACTGAAATCCATTGAAAAAGGCAAGGTAGTTGAAAGTTTATACACTGTTTTAACGACTCCTGTAAAAAAAACCTTTTTAACACAATCGTGTAACCGTATGCAGCTAATACCGGTGTTGGAGTGTTCTATTCCCCATAATACAATCGAATTTGCTTGAATTTTGGGGGTTTTAGGGGAGAGAATACCCTGCTGAAATGTCTGATGGAATGTAAAGAAGGAATAACTGCTAAGGAAGTCACTGTCAAAAATGACGAACCTGTTGGTATGCAGTCAGGGGTACAAAGTGTGAGGTTTGTTGCAGTCATTGTTACTGAAATCCCCCCATACGTTTTGAATGTCACTATCCGGGAATCAGCAGTCTTTTCAGTGTAACGATGCTCATCCTAACAGTGTCCTACTCCAGTCACGATATGGGGGCGGTAGCATCAATCAAGAATGTTGTACCAGACAACTTGGTCTCCTGAGAGGGAAGTCCCTTTAGGAGTAAGTAATAGATACAGTTACTTACTCCTGCAGAGGTTTTTCTCATAGGAGTAAGTAAGTAATAAATAAATAAGTAAGCAAGTAATAAATACGGTGGGCGAGATGGCTCAGGTGGCTAGAGCGTGAATCTACTGACCGGAAGGTCCGTGGTTGGAACCCTACCTCTGCCTCCCGACTTCCCCTGTCTAGGCTTCGGCAACCTGGCAGTACCCCAGCACCCGTGTTTTCTTCTGGTGGCATGGCAGCTAGGCACCGAAAGGGTGCTACAGCTGAACGATTTTTTTTAGTAAATACGGTTTGGAGTTTTCTTTCATACCATTCCGCACAACCCTATATTGCCACGTAAAGGCCATAGATTTTGAATAGGTGACATCCTACGCATTTTCAAGAATAGTTTGCAATCAGATTCGAAGTTGTGTATCATGGGTGGGTATTGTGGAACTCGAAAGGTCATCCTTACATATGTACTTTTACATTTAAGGCGCTTTGGGACACTTTGCTTATAGTGTGGGACTGCTCTATGTCTGATAGACGGAAACTACAGTCATTCAGTGTTATGAACAATTTCGCTTCAAACTCCGCTTAAGTTAGTGGAGCACATTTACTCAAGTACCTGGTTTCGCAGGAAATATTATCCGCGGCCAAATTCTTCCGTTGCTGTTTTTTTCATTCCAAGGATAAATCTTCGACAGTAATACGGCGTGACCGGTAGTTGGATCGTTCCTGAGTTTGCTTTTTACAATGAAATAGCACACTATTATTTAGCTACCGCAAATGTCGTTCCAGTAGTGAGCTTTCCCGACTTTTTTTGGTGTAAGCGGGTGCTGACATACACACCGAACAAGTTATGAATTTTTCCCAACGCTACTGTTTTCATCCTTTCCCCCCTCAGCTCCTAAAATCCACACAACTCATTCTGCCAAACTCCTACGAGCAATCTTCAGTGTACCTGCTTCTGCGGCGACTCGCTGAAGTCAAACTGTCGGGAAACTTGTCGACCGATGTGGCTGCGCGTGTTAAACGTCAAGATAATCAGATTTCGGATGAAGAGAAACATTTAGATGAAAAGCCAACCATTGTGTATCAACTACCAGAATCAATTGTTGAGATTCTACGTGCCGTCTACAGGATGACTACACCGCTTGGTAAGCCGGTCACAACGCTGCAGTGTAGTATTTGTTGACGCTTTGTTATCAGTGATCGACCCGTTAGATCCATGAGTATGTGGTTTACAGCCTCCAACTAGTTTTAATCACTGCCTGTCTTTGTCATTTCCTTTATAGACTGGGACGTTGCATGTCTTCAGTCGTGTGCAGGTGGTGTCGTATACTTGGTTGTGAAACATCGCTTTTTGCATAAGGCCTGCAGATTTTTATATTGCGGCTCATCTCAAGTTCTCCCAAATCAGTTTCACTTTCAACGAATCTCAGTGACCAAGTCTCCCTATATTTCCATCAGAGCATAGTGGTAAAAAAAATCGTTCAGCTATAACACCCTTTCGGTGCCTAGCTGCCATGCCACCCGAAGGAAGCACGAGGGCTGGGATACTGCCAGGTTGCCTAAGCCTAGACAGGGGAAATCGAGATGCAGAGGTCGGGCTCGTGTCACAAACCTTCCAGTCAGTAAATTCGCGCTCTAATTACAGCCAGCATAGTGGTAGCCACTTATTATTTCCGTTTTAAGTCAGCTGGCTTATTTTCGTCTTCTCATTCTGTGGCATTCAGCTGCTTAAAGGTTCTAGCTTGTTTTCGGATGGTCATTAGGCCTTCTTAACATCCTACCCAATATGATCTGTAATGCAGTTTGGGCAGTCGGTTCTCGCTTGACTGGACTGGTACACATGGTGTGCTCACTTTTTTAAGCTTCCGTCCGTCAATGTTCCCTGCTAGCCATTCCTCATGTTTTAAAGGTTATAGACTTCTATAATAGTTTTTGTTTCCCCCATATTGTTTCCTAGGCTCACTTCGGGTGATCCCATATCGTACAGTGAAAGGTGTCATAAAGGCCCGGGTAAGTACTTTTTCACACAAATTCAGTTGAATTCACTCCCATATTGTGTTCGGCGTGTGTCCTTTTTGTCCGTACCAGGGTCCGTTCTGACATAGCGAGCCTCTGGATGAGCTCCTCGGTCTTTCCAATAAACTGTTGCTAATGTGGTCAGTTTAGGCTCAACACACATCACCACTGTTTTATAGTGCATTTAGGAATGTGAACTAAGTGGTCGTTTGGAAGTCGGTGCTTATCTAACTTATTTACCTCTATCTGGGTGAATGAGATCGTCCCAGCCAGCTGAGTGTATCCATAGTATTGTACATTTTCAAAAGGATACTCACGGTGGATGGAGCAATCACTGAGGCAGTATCTTGATCTCCACTGTCAATAGGCTATTTAGGTCGCTCACTCAACGTTGTCTTGGGAGAACGCATGAAGACACGATCTGAGAACATTAAGCATCATTCCTGCCGGAAGAGGTTATGTTGGTCATATATACACTCTTAAGTGGTAGAGCAACGGTATGCGTACCTGCACCCTACAATCTTGATGTTCCCGGACTTCATGGTTGCGTTCGATTGTGTCGGTCCGTCCTCCTCAGCACGCTTGTGCAACTAAGTATGGCCCAAAAGTTCATACATTGTATTTGTATTCCTGTGGACGCGCAAGAGTATATGGAAAGCTTTCTTATAAGCAGTGGTGTTCGACAAGGACATCCACTCATTCTATTTATGTCCAGTTTCGTTATTGATGAAGTAATGGGGCGAAATCTGGAGGATCTTCAAAATTCCGTGTTCAGATCCCTTCGAGCGAGAACCTTATTGATGTGGAATTTGCAGATGACATTGTTATGATTTTTGAAGAAGAAAAATAAGCTCAAGCAATACTGGAAAACTTGACCAAGGTCCTTCAGTCCTTCGACATATGCCTCTGGTCCACAAAGTGCAGATTCATGCTACGGGACGTACAATCTTCGAACATGCCTCTAAGAATTCAAGGAGCGACACTACATGCTCTGGAGCGCCATACCTATCTCGGAAGTTGCATTAGCTCTGACGGTAGTGTGACAGATGAAGTGAACGCACGAATCTCGAAAACCACAACTGCGTTTGCCAATTCGCATCACTTGGTATCAGAAAGGCACCCCAACGGGTCTCATATGACGTGTATCGGACTACAGTGCGGGCTGTGTTGTTGTGCGCCTCAATTCACCTTTTTGCGGGCCCAAGTCTAACGACTACCACTCCTATGGTAAGTTTTCATAGTTCTCGAATAAATCTCCCAGTTTTATGTCGAAAGCTGAGAGGCTTAGCAGGTTACCGATATCCATGTCTCCTCATTTTTTGCCCCTAATCACAGACAGATATCGTTCCTTGTTTTTCCTATACTTTCCAGTTCACTGTGCGGTTCCCGAATGTTACAGAAGAAGGCCTTTACAGTTTTTATGTTCACAATTGCCCATCCGTTGAAGAAGGTTCGACCAAACGTCAAGCGATGAATCTGACAGTAAGTTCTCCCTATCAACAGCTGTGTGATGTTCGGTTTTCATGCTGAAATAACACATGTGTATATGGGACTTGGAACTTGCGTCTTACTGTTAATTCAGATAGTACGAACAATGCCAACTTCTTTCTTAGGGTATCTAGATGAAAAAATTCCCGCGATCATTTTACTTTTATCACCACCAAAGAAAGTTCTGTATATTATCCTTGCAGTTTTCCATCTTAACTCTCCCGGCATTTTGAATCCTTGCGACGCCTTTACTCCAGCCGCTCACGCTGTCGCTCTCATTCCCTTATTCTTCTTATCCTCGGTGAACGAAGCTGTAGCAGCTGAAACTAATGCATTTGGGTGCACGGTTTGTGAGCTGACAAACAACCGAACGGTTCAGGCATTCCCGTCCGATGGATATGAGTGAACCACCTTCATTAGTGATAGTTTCACTCATCAGAAGTTTGTTAGTGTCTGATGTATCGATAGGCTAGGACAGCTTTCGACTTTTCCAAGGATCTCCTCTTTCCTTCATTTCTTCGATCATCTGGATCCACGAAGCTCCTCGGTCATCAGGATACTTGTCTTCACTTGACTTTTGACGGTACACTGATGTGTATTTAATTCACCGGAACACGTCTCCAAGACTCAAGTGTGTCTCATCGGTGATCCATTGCTTCAAAAGGGTTCCACAAGCAGAACGCCCAACACTTCGGGCAGTCGTGCAAGTTGCTTTCCAGTAGGGATTTATTTCTGGAAGACTAATGAAAGAGGGTGAACATGTGCTTCCGTCCGTTCTCATAAAGAAAATGAAGTTTCCGGAGGAAACTTCCACCTTTTCGTGAACTTTCAAAAATCATGTCCATGGAGTTCGTTGGCGCAAAGGTTTGGTATTACATGGAACCTGGAATGAAGACAAAGTGACAGTAGTTGACGTAGTTGACAATAGTTGTGTTACTTGAAGGATCAGTGTTTGATTTTAAGACCGTCTTTCCGTACTATCAATGAAACAATATAGCCTTCTGGAATTTCCAGGTCTACGAGAGCATGAATTTGAATTCCGTTTACAAAGACGCCAATCACAATATAGGTGAGGGAATATAGGGTTGCCACCTTAATAGAAGCAAAAGGGGAGCGACTAGCTGTAAGACTATTTTACTTTGAAGTAGAACCGGAAATGCAAACTTTCCACATAATTTACATAGAGGTCCATACGCCGAACATTTGTACCGGGAGCACAACTTAGTTGGCAGGGTACTGCACGAAGGAGTTGCACAGTTTTTCGTGCGGCACTATCTTGGTCCTCATCATCGACAGCAGAACATCCGTGTTCAACACTGATGCTTTGCTTTCATATAGCCATGATTCACTTGAAAGCCTTATTGTGAAGAAAAGAACAAAAGTGGATGGAGAAGAGACTTATTGCCAGCTTACCACAATCATTCCGAGGTTCCTACACCTCCAGACACTCATTCAGGCAATCTGGATAGAAACTGACAACAAGAGCGTCATTCACATCGATTAGCAGCCATATCTTGCAGCGTCTCCAACCAGACGCAGTGGGGATCACGCGGTCCCCATCCTGGAAGGCGAGTAGCACCGACAGTACCCAGAATTTTCGTAATCTCTTTCCTACCCGTCTGCCAGGTCAAAGGTTGGCCGCCTTTCTGCTTCCGTCACCCTTAATTGGGCACGGAAAACAGCATTCTTCGGCATGCGCAATACACGGCCTAACCAACGCAGCTTCTGGTGCTGGAAACATTCTTCAATGAAGGACGGCGTTACACAACCGAACACTCTCTTTCTTATTTCCTCGTTACGGATTCGTCGACATCAACCCACACGAGCTATGGTTCTAAAACAACAGTTGTCGAAAACCTGAAGACGTCTCAGTTCCGCTGCCTGAACAAGCCAGCTCTCAGCCATAAAACAAAATAGCCTGTACTGTAGCTGTAATAACGGTATTTTCCTCAGCTTAGTTCTCGGTCTGTGCCTCCCAAGCTAGCGCTCACGTCAAAACCAACCACCAAGGATGCACAAGGTATATTAACGCCCAAAACGGAGTCAAAATCATTTGTACAGCGCTTCGTATATATAGTGTAAGCGGTGGCAACTTTCTGGAAATTCGGA
>SJOL01006187.1:33144-151925 GCA_004794785.1 Opisthorchis felineus
CTACAATCGGAACTAATACAACTTCGAAGATACGTAAAACGCTCCACAACTTCCAGTGCCTCTCCCTGGATTGTAAGTGCCCTGTTCAGTAACTGCATATCCAGGAGCATTACCGTACACTTTGTGTGTGCAACGCGCGAAGTACGGAGTGACTCTGTTCAGTTCATCCAAAAACACCTGCGACTTTGTGTCGAAGACAAGAACGATGTTGTCTGCACATTCCGGATCAACAAAATTTTCGTTAGCAGATAGTTGAACACCAGTGTTTTGAAGACCTAGCGTTCGTCTCATTATCTCGTGGATCACGAAATTAAACAGGAATGGAGAGAGTGGGCACCCTGGACGAACCCTACTTTGTGTACGTAATCTTTTGGAGAACTCTCCTTATACTCTCACTGTCAAGAAGCTCAGATTCCTGAAAATAACCACAGAATGCCCGGAACCTTCTGGGACCCTAAAACTTCACCAAAAACTCTATAGGGAAGCCCGCAAGCATTCAGGTCCGTCAATCAACCAATCAATCATTTCAGCAACGGCCTGGACCGATGAAAAGTGAAATTCAAATGGCGTGAGGTCCCTAGTAACTGTTGCACTCTGTTGTTCGCAATAAAGCTGTTGTGTTCCTTGTTGGCGAGTCTTTTACCAACACTAAGGCACTGGACCGGGGACAGTAGTAAGATATAACATTTACACGCCTGGGAGTCTGTTAATACAGACTTCCGGGACATTCCGTCTTGGGCAAGCGTATCCGTGAAAGCATACCAGTCAGCCGAGTCGAATACGGCTTGGAATTCCAAGAATACTAAAATTGTGATTCGTTTGTTCGTATAAGATTTTACTAGCACCTAACGTTGTGTGAAGATTTGGTCGACGCAACCTTTACCAGGCCGGAATCCCTCTTGCTGCTCTCGAGTCAATGATTCGGAAACCAGCATAAGGCGACGTAGGAGAAGGGACGCCAAGAGTCTCATTACGAGGAGAGTCTAGTTGACCCCTCACTGATTACCGCACTCATTGCGAGCCCGTTTTTTTGAAAATGTGCATTATCGCCGATTCTCCCCGGTTGTTTGGGACATTCTCTTTTTCCCAAATGCAGGCAAACAGATCAGACAAGCGCTAACTGAAGCCTTCACCCGCGGGATAGCTCAGTGGTTAGAGCGCGAATTTACTGACCGGAAGGTCCGTGGTTCGAACCCGACCTCTGTCTCTCGACTTCCCCTGTCTAGACTTGGGCAACCTGGCAGTATCCCAGCCCTCGTGCTTCCTTTGGGTTGGATGGCAGCTAGGCACCGAAAGAGTGCTGCAGCTGAACGTTTATTGTCACCCGCATATTTGAACGGTGCTGGTGGGAGGTCATCCTAACCAGAATGTAGGTGGCGTTTGAGAGAACATATGCAGTCATTTGGTAATTGATCAGGTGGCTGTTGATCTGTTCGCCCAGCTTGGCAATTGATTTGGAAACGTTTCGTCAGCATTCGAGGAGACATCTTCAACAGCGCACTGAAGATGTCTCCTCAAATGGTGACGAAACGTTTGCAAATCAATTGCCAAGCTGGGCGAACATATCAACAGCCACCTGATCAATTACCAACTAATGCACCCGATCTACCAATATTCCAACAAATATGCAGTCATAAATCTCCGAGGCTGATGGGGTTCCAGGTTTACTGTCCAGGGTTATACTTCACCTGCAGGATCAAAATAAATGGCGCAGGGTGGCCTCGAGAATTGCTGTTGGAAGTATTCGACCCGTTGGTCGAGGCGTTATTCTGTATTGATGGTCACGTCACTTTGGTCATTGATAGTTTCGCTCACCGGGAGTTTCTGCGGACCGTTCGTACGAATTTACTGAAATAATCTTCTGGCATTGCCGGCTTTCTGAGCCTCTTCCATTTCCTTCCCATTTTTGGTACGACGTGGACTGCTGCTGCAGGAACTTTAAAATCTGGCGGTATCGTGTGCTGTGGAACACACTTTGGTCCAAAAATCTCTTTAGAATTTCAGTATACACCATACCGGTAGTGAAAGCATCTCCTAGAGGTTTATGTCGACACTGTTCTTGTGGAAAGGTTTGACAAGTACAGTCATCGGCCAGATATCTCAGTTTCTGGATAGACTGGGGTTTCCACCAACTCCTGTTTGCAGGTAGGTCGCGAGCACCTACTCCATTATTCTGTTCTACGCAACCTTTTTCGGTGAGGTTTGCGTAGATACGGCATTCGGCGAGTAGGTCAAATACTGCGGTTGAGGTAAAGTTGCAAACAGTTTTCAGCTTGCTGGCTTTGAGCGTTTGATCTCTGTTGATAATGTGCAGAACCATTGATTTCTTTGCTCGATCGCGTCTTTTGCTTTGGGAGCTATGTCAAATCGTTTGGGTTGCATAAGACGTCCCTTCGTTGTCCTTTTATGAACTGAACGGATTGTGGTGGACATGAAGTAACCAGATCACGAAGCACTGAGGAGTTTCCATTATCTGCAACGTAGACTTTATTCAATTTCCTTGAGCTGCAAGGTAAAGCGGTAAATTACTAAGCGAAACAGTGAACAGTTAAACAATGTGGTAAACACTTCATACGGTTGCTGAAAACCCTTCGACATCTCACGACCGGTTTCGTTTCTGTTCGGGCTCATCAGGTAGTCGCAGCCCCCCAGTTTCCGCCAGCCTTATGCCCTATTTGAACCCAAATCGGACAGATTTCGACAAACACTCATTTGTACACGAATTTGGTTTTGACAGGGCCATCTTAAACGAGGACTTCAGCTGGTTTCAGCTGTCAACCAAATTCGTGTGAAAATGAGTATTTTTCGAAATGTGGTAAACAGCTGTGGAAGCAGAATCTGTGGCATGATAACAACATGTCAATAAATCTGAGCAAATGACACTGTTTAATGGTACCAAAACTGGAGCACAAAAAAAGAGGTATCCTCAGCTTGCTTGCGAGATGTTGTCACAGACGTTGCGAAACTAACCACACAGAGGCAGTCGTGACGTGTATCCAGTCGGACAGATATGCACCCAGTGAATCAAATTATTACCGGCCCCACTATGACCAGTCGCAGCAGCCTCTGAATTTTTGGTGATAGGGGAGAGTACAACAACTTGAATCTTTGTCTCGAACAGGCGACACACATCAATGGCGAGCGAAACCAGTGCAAGAACAAGAGCAGCCTGTAGTCTTTCAGAATAGGAACAATGAAAGCTGGCAGATGAATGACGGCGAATTTTGAAGACTGATTTCAAGGCGTCTAGGGCTGTGGATATCTGGTGACCCGTAGAGTTTTCAGTTAAAGCTGAACCGAGGCGAATGTAGCTGCTAGTCTTTGTGAGTGGGTCTATGTTTTTCTTGTACGGAGATAAGAACAAGCACCGTTTTGTAGGCCTGACTGGAATTGCCAGCAAGGCATACATCATTTGTATTGACATTAGCGGGACCCGTATAAGGTCGGATGATGGGCACTTTCTCGCTGTTCGTTTTGTTAATGTGTCTTCGGCCGTATGAAGAAACTGGACAGTAATCGCAAGCCACAAGTGGATGCGGAAGCAACTTTACCCCTTGCAGTCTGTAGGCCAAATTCGAATTCTGAGTGATGTTCAGGGTATTAACGTGGTGACCTTAGTCGAATATTTTGCTGGCCGGAAAGCCGTCGTCGCTTAAAACCGATCACTAGCAACTCGACGGATCAGACTCCAGTTTTATTCACCCAATATCAACCCACCATAGAATTATGAAGAACTATGGGTACTGTGACGTTTGGAATTTCTGAAATGGATAGCTCACAACTTACAGTTCCGATGACTTCGAACTGAATAGTCCACAGTTCGTTATTTCAGTATAGATTTAAGACATTTCCAGATCTGAGTCTTTATCGGAGGTAGCTTGTTTCGCTTTAGCTACACTGGAGGGAAAGCTCCTACCGGACAATCGCCTTGGTGCCCTGAAATCGAATGGCAGTGTCGCTTCAAGTCGGTGGTATGCGCACTCTTCTTGAGGTGCCTGACATGAGCTAAAGATTGGATCCTTGGGCGCCTATGTGGCTAAAAACCTGCTTGCAGCACTCGGACTAACTTCATTGCCCGGGTTGGGGCTATGGGTGGTTTCCTGGCATCCATTTAATGCCTGGACGACAGTAGTTGGATCTATATGCAAATTTTGTAAATCACTCAGCTACTTATGAGTAGCCAACGGCTTCTGTGTTTAAAAACAATTTCAAAAGCAAGGAAGTGCTGTATTACGCATGTGGTCATTACCCTAGATACCTAACTCAGGTACCTGAAGCTGCGATCTCCGGGAGAATGATCATTAGTCTGAGCAGTGGGGTTAGCGAGCATCCGGAGTCATCGTCTGTAACGCAGTTTCGCCAAATGCAGTAAAAAGGATGAGCTAGCTAGGGACCCCATTCGACAGCCGATTTAACGTGAGATTATTTTGACGATCTTCCCCTAGGTGCTGCAGTCGACCAAACCATCAAAGCTTTTGTGCCACATGCGCCTCTGACTAGGCACCCTTGCAATGAATGTGAAAATTTATTTTCTGATCACCTTTTTGATGTCAAATTACGTGTCTCTAGACATTCGTTGTGAGTCTTTCAGATCTTCCATCTGCATAGAATATTTCCTCGACACTATAGTATCACAGTCTCTCTCGTGGTATTACACATGCAAATAATATCATATTGGTCAGAAGTGTTCCGATTTTTTCCATGTCTCTGATGTCGATTTTGCTTTCCGAATTTGGGGTACATTTTGAGTTAGCCTCCGATAAGCACGTTATACAACACGACAACCCACAAATCCACTGAACCCCGTTTTCATGGTTAGGCACCAGCTTAGCGGTTATCCCTTCCGATCAACATTGTCCAGTCTGGTTTACACTTTCACCTATCCCTTCTCCCCTCCATCACTTCTCGTCCCAACAATAGGACTGGGTGCTCTGTTCACCCCTCATTACACTCACCAGTAAATTCTGCGCCTCCGTCCTCCACAACAACCCCAAATACTTCGAAGTCTACTTAGCTGCCTGAAGCAGGCGGGACAACAAGCTACTTGTACACTAGACTCCCTCTTTATTGACCTATGCTGCTTGTCAGAATCAATAATTCAGGACGACAGTACTTCAGTTGGGCTGACTGCCCCTCGCTCTCTTGATGGTTCCGGCTGCGCACTTCCGGGGATGGGGAGGCTGCTGCAGCTGGATATGCCGGGGTGGGTAGTGCATCGAGCCATCGAGTGAAGCGTCTCCACTTGGTTGGATACCAGTTGATGGTTGCCGCTGCGCGGGTTTTTGGTAGTGTCTGTGAAAGATTCTCGAGAAGCTGACTGTTTATTGTATCTTTTTACGCCTCGGTGGACTGTGGCTCCGAATCTGCCAAGGACAGTTTCTGTGGCATTGCGTGTTCTTTCACATAGGATCCAACCTCAGACATAGTTGTAGTCGCAGATGACATGAATGCTCACATAGGTAGGCTTAACGCTGTTGAGGCCAAGTTGAGTGTTCGTCGTGGATTGGACGAGACTCACAGGCAACGCAGATTGCCTGCAGATGTGTGCTGATCACAGACTGTTCCTTTGCAGACAGTGGAAATCATTTGATCACGTGATGCTCACCAACGCACCAGTCCAGAACCCAACTAGACCACAATGTCATTAATTAGCACTGCTGCTTTTTATTACGCTTTTCAGCCTGTTGAGAAGCTCGTTTACTTCGAAGTCAAACGAATGTATCAGAACCTACTTCTCCAGTTCCTGCTGATCAATTGTCGGATATTAGCAATCACTAGGACGAGATATCCAAAGCCATACGAGATGCCGGAACGTCTGTCCGCGGTACAACTAAGCCAGCCTCCAAGCATTGCAGCTCTGATAGGATTGTGACTTTGCTGGAGGCTGACGACATATTCTCGCCCGTCACAACCATAGTCTAACTCCACGCATAACCCAACAATAGGTAAAATTGAGTGTCTACGCGGACTGGGAAGGTTGGTTGAAGAAGAATTGGAAGCAGCGAAGTGTTATAAATGTCGGCAGGTTCTTCCGCTTGATTTCGCGGAAGCCTTTTGTCATCATCATCATTATTATCAGCTGTAAGAACCGCGTACTTGTCGTACAGTGGTTGTAGCTGCCACAGTTTCATTCACCGATGATTTGGGGAGGGTAGGTAGTTGCGCATTGGAGGCGGGAGCTGATAAACTGGTGCGTAAATACATGACTGTTAAGTGGGGGGTTGGGAAGGGAGCTATGCATTGAAGGCAATAGCCTGGATGCACGAGCGCCATTGAGGGTGCGACTGGGCCATATCTGACAGTGTCTCTACCCATTCATGTGGCCCTTCTGGGGATCCCCACACAGGAAGACGGCAGTGACCAGCGCAGCTGAGTTTTCTGGTAATGGCTTTTATACTTTGCTGCCAAGTCATTGTTTGACCTCCCCTGACTCGTTTCCACCGTTCACGTGGTTGTGCGAAAAGAACTCTACAAGGCATACGGAGCAGGTAGCCAAGCCAACGCAACCTGTGGAGAGTGATCAGTTCATCTATCGTGGGCAAGTCATTTCTTCCGAATACCATTCGACGTACTTCAGCATTGCTGATCCGGTGTTCCCACCAGACTCGGGCAATGCTCCCAAGACATCGATGGTCAAAAACTGGAAGCCTTTTCACGTCCTCGGTGCGTAGCGGCCAGGTTTCTGATCCGTATAGTAATATGGAGCGCACCGCAGCATTGTAAACTCGACCCTTGACGGTTAAGCTGATGTCACGCCTACACCACCGGTGACGCAGGTTCACAAAAGCTGCTCTGACCTTCCCAATCCGGATAGAAATATCATCCTTCGCGAGACCACCGGGACTGATACAGCTGCCCAGGTAAACAAATTTGCCTACTACCTCAATCGTCTCGTCCGCAAGCATGAGGTTAGGTTCCGAGCCCACCCAGTCTTGCAATAGCACTTTACACTTTGCAGGTGTGAAGCGCATGTCAAACCGTGAGGCGGAATCATTTAGATTATTTAATATTGTTTGCATAGCCACGGCGTCAGATCCAAAAAGAGCTATATCGTCTGCGTACTCGGTAGCTGTGAGCGGACGCCTAGGGAGCACTTCGACCCCACAGGCATTAGAGGCTGATAGTGAGTCTTCCATGATCGTATCAATGACGAAGTTGAAGAGGAAAGGTGAAAGAGGACAGCCCTGTCTGACACCACTTGATGTGGTGAACTCAGAAGAGAGCTTCCTGTAGACCTTCACACGGCCGCAGGAGTTGGCGTACAGCGCCTTAAGGAGGGTCGAGAATTTATGGGGGACACCTTTGCTCCACAGACACTGCCATAGTGCCTGACGGTCCACAGAGTCAAAGGCAGCTTTCAGATCAAGAAACACAACCATTGTTCGTTGCTGGAAGCCGTGTCGCTGTTCCAGAATCTGTCGGGGGGTAAAGATGTGATCGATTCATCCTCTTGCAGGACGGAACCCAGCTTGGTTTTCACGGATCTGTCTCTTCCTGTGTTCAGTCAACCTTCGAAGGATAAGACCAGAGAGTACCTTCGATGCCACATATATCAGGCTGATGCCACGGTGGTTTTCACGCAGCGTCCGCTTACCCTTTTTGAAGATAGGGATAACTATCGACATGTCCCATTCTGCAGGCACTTTCTCTTCACTCCATGTCGCACCAATTAGTTTTGTTAGATTGGTCATCAGAGATTCTCTGCCTTCTTTGAAGGGGGCTGGATAGAGACCTTCCGATCCTGGTGCCTTCTCACGTTTCAGTACGGATATTTCGTACTTCATTTCTTCTTTCGACGGGCGATCAAGGTTTACATTTCATTCGCCCGTGTGCACTATCTCCACAGGTTGGGTTGTAGGAGGCCAGCTAAACCGTTCTTCGAAGTGTTCGGCCCATCTTTCCAGTCGACGTTTTTGTGAGTGAATTAGTGAGCCATCTTTTTCACTGACCGTTGCTTTCCTAGGGCCGGTCGATCGTACCAGTTTATATAGGGCACGACTGTTCCCGGTAGCAAAAGCCTTCTCCATCTCCCGAGCTTTCGATGTCCACCAGAACTCTCGGTTTTTCCTTAGACTCTTCACTATTTGGCATTTGATGGATTTGCGTGCGCCGTCCTACTCGTTGCTTGCATGTATCGATTTCCTGGCATCAACCATCGAATTGGAGAAATCGTACAGACAGCACAGAACGCCGCTAACATAGCTCCTTTCGCATTTTGCCACGCTTCATCCACATGCTCAATACAACCACAGTATTGGTTTACTGTGGAGAGTTGTTGGGCTAGCTTAGATCGATACTGTTGAACCATGGTAGTTCTTCGAAGACAGTGGATTGGCATACTTCTTGCTGACTTGCGGGGACCTGAAGGGAAGCGAACCGTCAGACTTGCACGCACGATGACGTGATCGGAATCAAGTGGTGTGCCCCAGAAGGAACGGCAGTCTTGAATTGTCTCTCCACCGGTGGCTGATGGCCACGTGATCCAACTGGGTCCGCGGTTTATTTGCAGTTGGTGGCCGCCTGGTTACGCGATGCGAACGTTTATGTTGAAAGTTCGTACTTGCCAGAAACGGTTCATGATCAGCACACAACTGAAGGAGTCTGTCTCTATTGTCAGTGCGGCGAGCATCGACTCCGAGTTGACCGCCCAAATGTGATTCCAAGGATCTCAGGCCACCTACTTGAGCATTCATATCTCCTGCAAGGATCACAATGTCACTGCTTTTTGCTTGACGAATGAGATCGGATAGCTCTCGATAGAAAGTATCCTTCCCGACATCAGAACTGCAGTCCGTTGGGACATAAGCCGACACTATAAACAGGCATCGCTTTTATGCCGAGAGGCATTGAGCTTGACTGAGCTGGATAACTACAAAGACGACTGTTCACTGGGATCCAATCCAGCAAAGCACTTCAGCTCTGGGGTTGAGTGCAACTCCCACGCCATATACTCCACGAGTCATCGCTTCTGGGTCACCGGACACATGGAAGGAGACATATGAAAGCGCTGAGTTCATCCTTGGCGTTCTGAGATGCATAACAACATTTGGGTCTTCTATGCGTGTTTTGGAGACACAGCATACATCAATTTTAAGGGAGTATAAGGTTTCAGCAAGCATTGCCTGTTTGCCAATTTGACATAGAGTACGGACGTTAAAAGCTCCGTGGGTTTACAAGGGTATTTTGTTTACTGTTAATAGGCAGCGAGGAGCATAAGGCCCTTCGGTCAAATAACTGACAGTCAAATGACCCAGCGACGTTTTCTTGTCTGGTGGAACATCGGTGGACACCGAACCGCACGGGCAAATGATACTTCCCGGTTGCCCAGGCCGAGGTAGAGGGTTTGGTTGAGGTACCCCACCTTGAGCCTTTGACTCAAAAGTCTGACCCACGAGGCAGTGGAAGGATGTAGGGTTTTGACAAATACACTCATTTGCAAATCAATTTGGTTTTCACGGGAGACTCAAGTGAGTCTCTCGTTTATGATGTTCTTCAACTGAATGTGCTGCACACAGGCCGCCTCATGTTTCAGTTGGTACGATATTCGAGATATCGCAGTATATTTTCATGAAGGAAACTACTCACAAGGTTTCTGAAAACTCTTCGAAGAGTTTTCAGCAACCTTGTGAGTAGTTTCCTTCATGAAAATGTAGGGTTTTGTTCGGGGACCCTGCCCCTAGCCTCTGACTCAAAAGTCTGACCCACGAGGCAGCGAACAGTAGGGTTTTCTTTGGGGACCCTTCCCGGAGCCGATGACTCGATAGTCTGACCTGCTCGGCTGCGGAGGTTTGGCCTAACCCGAGGGCGCAGGGAATAAGGCATTATTGTCTCATTCCTGATGCGGCTGCGCACAGCAGGTGCCTTTTGAGCAGCACCGGACTCTTTGGTTTTAAGAGTATTTTGACCGTATTGAATAGTGTGCCGGTGGTCACGGTCAACCGTTGGGCGGCCGGAGTGTGCGGTTTTTAGGGCCGACCTTTTCTAACCCGTCCTTCCTCGGGGGAAGGCGTTCTCGCTGCTTCCACAAATATGGACATGCTGGTCGCCTGGGGGAAACACCTTACTGCCTTCACACTCCTATCGCAGAGAACAGTACGACTTTACCCCCAGACCGCCTCGTAGTACGGGGTCTAGCTGTTTTTGGTCTGACTGCTCCCGTTTGGCCTTCCTGGCGTGGCTGCACCTTGTGGAACGAAGTTCCAGTCAGTGTAGCCCGTGGGATCATTGCAGCACTCAAGGTGGCAGCTTTAGGTCGAGGGCCTCTTGTCAGAGGGAACGTCAAGGGCCACAATGAGTCTCTGATATTCAGCATAAAGGAGAGTTGAACCGCTTACAGAATAATTCGAGCAACAGTTCACTTCCAATACGGACTGTTAGCATTTACCAGAAACGTGGCCTGTGAATATGGAACACTATTCAGCCTCAGTAGTGTTTGGATGTGCATCCATACTCAATCATCTCTATGCTCCTGTTCCCGACTACCTTCCACCTGCTCTGCCTAAGGACAATGATGCATTCCTCGGCAGTGCGAATGCATCGTTGTACGAGCGCCATTGAATGAACTGACCAGCATCATACCATCTTTTGGCATGTGCCTAGCAGCTTTAGAGTGCAAAGTTATGCTTCAGAATGTGCAGCATCTGAAGTTGCCCGTTGCAATTCAGTAAGAAGCACTGGATGTCGTAAAGAACTTTGCACCTCGGTAGTTGCACTATCTCTGACGAAGTCAACGCACGAATCTAAAAGGCCCTAATCACATCTGATAATTTACGCTATGTGTGGCGTCGAAAGGCTATATCACTGGGTCTCAGAGGTCGTGTGTACCAGGCTACAGCAAAGGTTGCATTATCGAATGGTTGCGAGGCATGGCCTCTGCGGACAGACGATATAAAGCATCTCGAGGATTTTGACCGCCGATGCCTTAGAAGCGTTGCTGGTGTCGGATGGCATTAATGGGTTCGTAACGAGGTAATTAGAAAACGGGTATTTGGTTTTGTTGTGAGCACTTCAGTCGCAGAAAATATCTAGCATCATCAACGCGGTGGCTCGGCCATGTGCTACGCATGCCGAAATATCGTCTACAGTGACGAATTTTGTTCTCCATATCTCCTTCAGAATGGTGCAAACCGCGAGGTGGACAACGTATGACTTGGCAGAAGGGTTTGAAAGAGATTACGAAGAGTTTGAGTGTTGTTGGTGTTGTACGCCTTAAGATGGGGTTCCCGCGACCCTCCACCCTACGCTTGGCCGGAGAAATTGCGGCTGATCGACGTCAGTGGTCTTCGTGCTGTCAGTTTCTTTCCAGCTTGTCTGGTTGAACACTTGAAGGTGTAGGCACCCTCTACTACCTGAAGTAGGCTAGTGCCAGGTCCCTTCGAGTATTAGTGGCTACACGGCAGTGAGATATCAATGGTAACACTGATGTTGTTGTCGCCGATGATGTATAAGCTACCTTTAATTGTGCCTCGCCTCGGCGCGCAGCTACGTGCCCTCGAGAGTTTGTACACGGCTCGGTTGCCCAAGCGAGAACACGGACACTCGGTTTTACAAAGCCTGGTACCCTTATTTGTACCACCTATTTGTCCTCCCACTCGAGTATCTTATCTCACTGTTGTTTTTACTTACTGGTTGTAATTGGTTGGTCACCATTTTAGGGTGGTTCGTTTTCTCTTCACTAAGCGCAGTACAAGAGCGAGATCTTAAGCCCTTTTCATATTGTTGACATCCATGTGTGACTACGAAATTTTGTTGGAATGTGCTGTATTTGCTGGTGAAGCCCGCTGACAGCTAGCGAATAAAGGTACCACGTGTCGTCTTCTAGTTTACATTTCTTCATGATTTTATGCTTGTTTGATATTTCCGTCGTTCGTTAAGCAACAGCTTCCTTTCAGCCATGCGCTATTCCACGTTTTCCACCTACCCGGCGAGCACACCTATTTCATTTCTTTCGCTTTTTTGTTAATTACAAAAGTCGCAACATTCTCCAGTTCCCTTTGGTAATAAGCCCAAAAGTTCCGGTCCTCCATGTGATCACGAAAGGCAGTATGCTACAACTGACCACTACTGCTTGTTTCCATGTAATCATGCAGACACAACTGATATTTGTATGTTGCGACCTCATAAATCGTTTATGTTGCTTGCTTTGTCTCACCTCCATTACGCACACAGCACAGTCGTATGCTATATGAATCTCCTGCACGGTTCAATCACTAAACATAGAAACGTTCGGGATTGATCTATAACTGTTAGTTTTGTTCGATCAAATTATGGTGATTCACCTCTCGCTCACAGCTACGTTTTCGAAAGCACACTACACTTGAGTAAAGTCTAGTGTCCGGTAGGTAGTGTATTACTAGTCGACTACGGGCTACCACAGTGACAAGCGTCTCCTGCGATTGTTTTAGACTAGTTGGTTGTTCGAATTGTTTACCTACGGGCAGTTTATAACGTCTGAAGTGGTCTGCATATTCCGAGGTAATTTATCTGGCCGGTTTTGGAGAGTTGAAGGCATCTTTCAAGGCCTTCCATAGAGCGAGTACTTGGTGTGCAAGACCTCATTTGGGACGACTACGTTCTCCTGAGTTTGTCCCATGTTTATAAGAATTTGCAGTAGATTGGATGTGGAATTTTTATCTTGGATATTTATTTTGCTGGTTCACAATTATCACAAACCGGATCGTCGCTTGTTGGAGGAGGACCGATGATATCAAGTCACCTCGATTTGACAATAGTTACAACTATTGTCGACAGGATTTATAGTCTTAACGTTTTGGGTTTCTCGGAGCTTTGTTAGTGGTTACTTCCCCACTAGTTCTTTATGACTTCTACACAGTCACGTGCGGCACGCAAGGCACCTGGTGGAACTGCTTAGAGCCCGAGTGGTCTTCTTACTGACTTGACAGCTTACAAATGATCGGTTGTTTTTATTACAATGGAGACGTGATTTACAGAAGTAAAGTGACCAGTTGAGCTGATTTTGATCAGAGTTCAGTTGACCACGCAACCTCTGTGACGCATGTTTTCGCTCTAGGGTACACAGTAGAGAGCATTCACGAGAGATTTCAATACCTTCCTGAGAATTGCGTCTACTAAGACATATCCACTCCTCACGTTATGTGTTTCTGAAACAAACCAATAAACTTAAAGGTTCCATGCCCGCACGATTAGTTACAAGTGAATTTGTAAATGGCACTCAACGCAATACGAGACTCCACGTGCGTCCTTCATTTTTGCAGCACAAGGGCCATCATATCATTCTCATAAGTCAAGGGTATTGATCATATTGTGATACCGTGTTAGACCCACATATCGAAAGCATTGCAGCCACCGCAATACAGTTGGGTATCACACAGACGATGGTTAGCGTAGGTTGACTTATTGTCTATCGCAACTTCTCGAACGATCAATAAGTTGACATTTAATTTCTAAACAGACACTCGTACAATAATACCAATCTCTCGCATTACCCCCGAACTACAAGTATCCGAAAGTTTTATTTGCGAACTTGAAGCAAATTCTTGTTCAACTTTTATCCTTTGCTTTCTACTGAGTGTCAGGTGTCATGTCCATCAACTTGGTGGAAGAGAGGGAGAGGGAGACATGTAAGGTTAATAATCTCGGTGAAGTTTGTTCTAGGTTCTTTTTTCAAGCGGAATATCTTGTGTGTTTATTCCACAGCTGAACATGGTCGAGAAGAATACGGATAGTTACCTGTCTGCGGGACAACGGTCTCTGCCTCTTCTCTACTTTGTCATGTTCTGCGTCTACCTGTCCGCCAGTTTTATTTGGTTCATCTATTTACGTATGTCAAAGTAAGTTTCATCGGCTGTACTCTTTTTAGATGAGGATCTAACTTCGTTGATACATACTGAAAAACGAGTACTTTAATAAGGAATCAAATCACGCGGTGTCTGACACTGCGCCCCTAAGTGACAGATTTTGCTCACCTTGTATCCACCCGTTATCCATTTGACTCGTAGGTGGATAAGTTGTAATTCATTGATGTCAGATTGTTTTTTGGCAAAAAATTTTTGAGGGCGGTGAATACCAACCACTGTGCAAACCGATCCACCTTGTCTCAGGCTAATGTTATCGGGTATCATATCAAGACTTGTTGCCCCAACCAATCAGCAGCCGAACTAAAATACGATACGTGCGTTGCGTGTGCGGTTGTAGGTTACTATCGACGTACGAGGGTACCCCTAAGCCCTATTTCAAACTATCCTTGAGCGGAGATGCATCTGCTCACTAGTCGAGAACTAAACTATACGTTTTGAAGGATTTCCACTGGGGGAACTGCAACGCCATGACGCCGGTGGCTGATAACGAATGGATTTGGACGACGAAACACCATTCTCAACTCGGTCAGTCAGAATCGCGAAAGGTGGAACCCGGAAAGATACCCTTCCGTTCTTTCGATGGCCAGCTATTCTAATGGGGACAAATGTCCATGCAAAGAACACTGCAGCTCCGTGCACACTTCTAAAGAAGAAGAAGAAGGCTACGTAGTTATTCCATGAAACTGGGTGAAATTTGAGCTCATTGGCTTGCTTCCATTATGGCAGCTGTCGTTAACTGGTATGCAGTGAGGCGAATGAAATATCCGTCGACACAGGAAATTACTGGAGAAAAAACAGCAACATTTGTTTAGCTAAACCTAGTGATCCGTACAGAGCGGACGAAACCAATCAAAACTTTTTGAACGATACCATAAACAAGCCTCGTGTGAGGTTCTGTAGAAGTTTTCAAAAGAGCGCCTCAATCACTCATTGAAGCCGCCAGGTTTTTGGAATGAATATGTTTACATGACAAGGACTTATCACTGGACAAAATCCAAACACAACAAAGTATGGAAAGTAACCGGTCAAAATTCAAAAGCGAACGTCTCTGCTTGATTGCTTGAAAAATCAACAGGCCCGTCTCTCCTGTCATATAGGTTGCTATCGTGTATTTGGACATATCCACGGAACACCTTAAGATTGGTCATCCACATATTGAATTTTCATGTTTTTTTTCGACGGTCATCCTTTATCGCTGGACTTTACTGTATGTTCGTCCGACGTCTATGACCGCTCATAGATTGGCCCGATGCAAATCATCGACCGATTGACTACTCGATCATTCTCATAAGTCGCGGGTTAGTGCTGCCGCAGCTTCACGTAACGAATGTCACGCAGCCCTTGTACATTTACGCCTTTAGGGGCATTGGTCATTTCATTCGCAAATCTCTGAATGTATTATTCAGGCCATCTGAACGCGCTTTCTTGACTAGGTAGGACCTTTTTGCAATACTGCTTTTGCAAACAAAATGAAAAATTAGTGGATAGAAGAACCTGAATTTATGGAAGGTTCACTGCAACTACAAGTAGCTGCAAACTCTACTGACGATGTAATTCGCACCCATGCCATAGAATATGATGAGCAGCCCATGGGATATAAGTGTCACCTACTTTACTTGGTAAAACTAACCTGAAATTCCCTCCAAAGCCGGAATCTAAAGTTTCGCAGTTTGGTGTCCTTAGTAAAATGTGATTACAACGGTTTTCAATGTTCAGTTCACAAGTGAGACACGATAGGCGGGAAACAAACCGGCAGACAGTTGAGCAGTTAGGTAAGCAGTTATGCGAAACGGTGGAGGTGTGAATCCATCACTGATTGCCGTTCGTTCTAATAATGCGGATTCTTACAGTGCACCTATTTGTTGTTCATTCCATTCGCGTTTTTGAGCGGCACGTTAGGCGTGCTCACTCCTGGCCACTAAGGAGCTGCCAGACCTTAATGTAACCCTACTAAAGTCCTTTTCGACCAATCTGTCTTCTGATGCAGAGTCTTTGTGGAAGTTACTATCCGCAGTTCTGCAGGATCTCAGTGTTCTGTTTGTTGTACAGTCTAGTTAGCTACATCAAACCGTGTGATATCGTACGATGGTACAGCCGTGCTCGTGGCTCAGACACACGTCTGGGTTGATTAGGGATACACTGCAATCCGACGTTTGTTGAATAAGAATACGTGGGCTTATCCAGTAGCTCAGTAGGTTCAGAAGGCTGACAAGATGGAGGAGGCGAGAAACTTTGGGAAACTCTTGGAAACCGTTCCCATTGACACTTTCAATGGGCCTGAAGAAATTGGTTTTCGGAACGAACAATAGTACAAGTGATTAGCTGCTCTATAGAAAAGGATGACACCTGATCCTTTGAGCCGAACATGTTGAAAGACAATTCAACTGGTTACGGAGCTCTGGACGGCGGGCAGCTAGAGAACTACGCGAAAATGCTTTTCAAGTCATGCTCTACCGATGTTTCGGTTCTGACGAGTTTCCACTCGCTCTATATAACAATGGCAATCGAGGCCAGAGCAGCCATTTTTCAGGTAACCATACAATAACTTACCTTCCACTAGCAGAACGCATTAGCAGGGAACGTTAGAAGTACTAAATTTTGCACTTACCACGATGATCTGTTCTGCAACTGTGAAATACACCTCAGGTATGTCATGGCGTGTTCCGTGAAGTGCTCTACCGCTGGTTCAGTCACACCTTCAGCGAGAATCACTAACTCGTCGTACCTACAATAATGCTATTAACTTTTAATCGCGCGTGAAAGCTTCTGAAAGTGGAATGGGTAGGCCTTCATCAATTTGTCAGCTATAAATCGTGTACCACAGGCACATTGGTTCCAGTTGATACAGTTTCGATCACCGGGGAGTGGGTGAGTGTGGAACATACAGTCAAACGTTGGAGACGATGGCATGTTTGGTTAGTTCTGGAACTGGGTAGCTACGCATTGAAGGCGATAGCTTTGATGCACGAGCGCCACTGGCTGCGCGATTGGGCCATTTCTGCCAGTGTCATTAACCATTGTTGAGTTAAGTCTCGGTGTCACCATCCAGAGAGGTGGCAGTTGTCGACCCGACTCAGTTTACTGGTTAGTGTTTTCATACTTCGCTGCCAGGTCATACACTGTCCACCTCTTGGGCGTTTCCACTCAGCACAGGGCCAGGCTAAAAGAGCTCTGTGAGGCAGACGGTCTTCTGGCATTCGGAGTACATGGCCTAACCAGCATAACCTGTGAAGCGTGAGTAATTTACCTATCACAGGACAGTTCCTTCTTCCTAGGACCATCTGACGTACCTGAACATTACTAATCCGATGTTCCCACCAGACCCGACCAATGCTTCGGAGACACCGATGGTGAAACACTGACCTCTGCGCGCAATATCCTCCGTACACTCAATGTCTGTGAGGAAATGCCCCGGGAGCATTTCGACCCCCGAGGTTTCAGAGGCAGATAGAGAAATTTCAAGCAGCATATCAATAACAAAGTTGAAGAGGAAAGGTGAGAGAGGGCAGCCTTGTCTTACACCACTGGACGTGGTGAACTCAGGCGAACGCTTGCCGTATACTCGTAAGGTATAAGGTATATACGTTTGGAAGGAACACCTTTGATCGCTAGACACAGCCAAAGTTTCTGACGATCGACAGAGTCAAAAGCCTCCTTCAGATAAAGAAAAACGACCAACGTGGGACGTTTGAAGCAGTGGCTCTGTTCAAGAACTTGTCTCAAGGTAAAGATACGACAAATAAACACCGTTTACCACATCTCCCTGCCCTGATCTAAATTGAGCCAAACAACCGCACTGCGCAAAGACGACTGTTTACTGGGATCCAGCCTAGCAAAGCGCTTGTATCCTTGGGGCTGAGTGCAACTCCCACACCGTAGATACCACGAGCCATTGCGTCAGGATCACCAGATACACGAAGAGTGAAATGTGGAACATCTGAGCTCTTCCTAATTGGCTTGTGGTGCACGACCGAAGTGGGGTCTTGCGTACGTGTTTCGGAGACACAACATACATCGACAGACAGGGGGAGCAAGGTTTCAGCAAGGGATGCCTGTTTCCCAATTTGACAGAGTACGAACATTAGATCAGATCTTTTGAGGTTAGTAGGTGATTTTTTTTAAAAAATTTCTGGGCGAAGGTTTAGACACGGAATAGTGGCTAGGGGATTGACAGATGGGTTGATCGCACTGCTTGGGTAGGGGGAGAAGTGTGGGAGAAGGCCGGTGAGCGAAGAGCTGCAAGGGCGAATGATACCGGTTGCCTAAGCCGAAGAAGGGGCTGATTGAGGTGCCCCACCTTGAGCCTTTGACTCAAAAGTCTGACCCACAAGGTGGTGGGAGGATGTCGGGTTTTGTTCGGGAACCCCGCTCCTAGCCTCTGACTCAAAAGTCTGAGTTGCGAGACAGCAATTGTTAGAGTTTTCTTGGGAGGCCCGGAGACAATGACTCAATAGTCTGGCCCACTTGGCTGCAGGGGGTTGGCCCGCGGACACAGGGAGTGAGGCATTGCTGTCACACTCCTAGTGCAGTTGCGCAGAACATGTGCCTTTTGAGGAGCACCAGACTGGTTTGTAAAGTATTTCGACCGGTGGTCCCGGTCAACCGTTGGGCGACCGGAGTGAAAGATTTTTAGGGCCAACCTTCTCTAACCCGTCCTTCCTCGGGAGGAGGCATTCTCGCTGCTTCCATAAATATGAATATATTGCTCGCCTGAGAGACACCTTACTGCTTTCACACTCCTATCGCAGAGGACAGTTCGAATTTACCTCCAGATCGTCTCGTGATACGATTACGGGGACCCGCTGTTCTTCGTCGGGCTGCCTTCTTGGCATGGTTGAACCTTTAGGAACTGAGTTCCAGCCAGTATAGCCCACAGGATCATTGCAGCACCGAAGCCCGACCATCACGACAGGTTGACAGCTTTCGGTCGGGGAACAGACCCTCGGTTGATGATGCAGGGTGTCGTTGTCTCGGTCGGTGCAGCTGGTGAATACTGTTCAGAAACCACGTGCTTTGAACAAATCCGATATGTCATAATCTTTCACGAACCCACATTCATTATATAATGCTCAAATTTTACCAAATCTGAAATCCAGTTCGCTTAAGAGGAAGGTCATCTCCGTCTAACAGCGAGTGAACGCTATTACGGTCCTCATGAGGCTGTTTCAGATTGCCTGTGTTAACATGGCTGCCTTTCGAACAGTCTTCCTCTTGCCTTAGGGCAATTATTCTGACGACTCCACATCAAAGACGGGAGGTGCTGGAATCGGGTTTCGTTCTTAGTAGAGTTCATCAGCAGTACATACCGTCGGTAGCGCCCAGATTCGAACGTCTTAGGTCCGGCATGCGAGGGAAGCGTGTTACCACTACTCGACCAGTGCACGCTCGGTGCACCCGAACAGGTGAACGTGTTCGCGCTTTAGCGATGTGATAGGTTGAAAATGCTCGGATTTACTCCACCATTTCAATCGAAGAAAATTCGGTTCGCAGATGCAAAAATCATGAGGATGCCGAGAGATGTGTCAAATTAGATGTGCGAGTAAGCGAGAGCGTTGTAACAGCTTTCTTACGGTTGGAGTCAAATCATTTTTTTCCGATGGAGTTCTATCACTGCATGCATTATAGAGGTTCTGTAGTAGTCTGTCTGCTTGTATATGACACTAGAGCGAATATCTCTCCCAACTGTTATTTCCCCCTAGTTACAACCAATCCTCAAATGTGGCCGGGGTTCCTGTTTGCGTATTCGTCATTGAGCAGTACTACCGAAGTTTGACAATTTAGGTCCTTGAATTTCAATATTTTCCCCACTACTGTAGTTCCTCTGTGTTTTCATCTCCATTTCCCCAACAGAAATTCCAAATTTCGTATTCACTACTTGATGTTTGCCGTTGTCCTCGTGAAGGCCGTCTCTCTCGCCTTTCATGGTGTAAGTTTTAGGCTTGTGTGAATCATGAATTAGCTAACAAGATCAATTTATGTCGTATCTGCACCACTGTACCTTTAATTCATAGTGGGAAAATAGCATATTTGCCCATCTTCCACTGGATATTTCTACTGCACTCCCAGTCTGGAGTAAGTTTTACAATGTCGCCTGTGCAGTATTCAAGGATGTTCTAGTTCTCCCGATCCCCACTAAAGTGTTTAACTGGTGAACAGAGGCCAACATCTCGAAATGACAAGTTGGGTTTCACGTGGTTTGTAGTACATTAGACGTGATCTTTACTGAAAGCCAGCCTACGCTTCCGTGGAGATTAACAGGGATATCCTTGGACTCTCCCAGGCCACGTTCACTAATTTAAGTTTCAGCTGATCCCATGGAAAGAGTTCAAATGAATAAAACCGTGTATTACTTTCAGACGGTTTTAAAATCGACAATGAGATAACACTACTTTTTCCATGTGCGCATTGCTTTAAACCCTTGTTCGACGAACATTATGTAGTCAGCTGTTGCGAAGGTCGATTCTGGCTTAACGTTGAATTTCTGGGTCGGTGAACTTCAGCTTAAGACTGTTTGTCACGAAGTTCACTGGAACTCATTGAGATTCTGGAGAAAGTCTAACGTAATCAACCAATCAATCAGTGTAACAACTTTCGATGTAACGCGAATCTCTATGAGACTTCAAAGATATGTTCGTAAACCGCAATGTCCAGCCGAAAAATTCACGCATGCGACTGCACGTCAACTCGATACGAGTGTTCTCGCGCATTAGATCGGTGTTTCAATGCTTATCCGAGCACGACAGATTGTTGCTCTTCCTTTCGGTTTTTACGCCACGATTGATTTTGTTTCCTCATCCCTGTGCTCACACAGCCATGTGTTTGCTTTCTAGGTGAACTACTACGTCATCGGTAAACATGGGGTGCATGAAGAAGGGTGGGCAGTGATGTACTACATCACACACATGTAAGCCCCAGTTATTTCTCTTTAAACCTTATATTTTCTGGTGTCCACTTCAGTATTATCTAGTGCTTGTTCCTAGTGGATGACTTATAGTGACGTTTTCGGGGGGGGGGCTGATGTTAAACATTCGTATAAGGCGAATGAGTTGGAGGTCGCGTTTCCAGTCGATCCTTTAGGATGAACTAACACAACTCGAACAACTTGGGTGCACATCTCGAAGTAACTTCGACCCATTCGCCGGGACTGTGTTGTATGTACGAGAGAGACAGGCGCGAATGATTTTTCGCAAACTCATGGAATCCGGATGATAATCGCATCACTCTCGAAAAAGCCAGTCAGGTAAAAAAAATAGTCTAGTTGGTCATCTGTCTTGTGAACAGATTTCGGTCGAAACTTATCAACATGTGTGATGTGAACCAAACAGGAATTCGCCACCGCATAAGTTTAGAGATCTTGCCAGTAAGATAGGACCCAAGAAGTTTGGGCGACCAGTGCGCATAAAACTAGGTGTCCTAATTCTTTACAGTAAGTGGTTGGCCCAATCGCAACAGTCTTTCCAAATTCACGATACAGAACGTTATGTTTAGCGTAGTGCGGGGCAAGAGCGAACGATATCAATACCAAAAACTAGAGATAAAGTCTATACGACAAAAAACTGGCAGACATGCGCAGTGATAGTCACAGATTCCCTTTATCTATATATATATATATAGTTTTATCAAACCGGTGAATTGCAACAATTTTGGTGATGTTCAGTGAGTACTCCCCTTTGACTGTGAATTGCAGTATGTCAACTGCAAACCACGTACCAAAGCACAATAGTTTCAGCTTCATAGAAAAAATACGTTGCTTCGTGTGGCTGGTTAACCCGCTTCCAGAAGATGTTTTTGTGGCAATTTCCAGGCCTCGAGTCTCTGATTCCTGACATCATTCCAGTATGTTTCAACTTTATTCGTAAGGTGGGAGACATCCCTGGAGGACCCACCACCAGTTTCATTGTTTGGACCCCATCAGATATCTTGGTATCATAATATGAAATTTAGCGTACTTTGCTTACTTAGCCCGCTGGATGGAATGGTGTTGGGTCGGACATTGCCTCGGATGAAAACTAAGGAAAATGCTGAAGTGTCTCTACGAATGGATGAACTTCAGTGAACCCAGAAACCGCCCATTTTCCTCTTAAATGTTGATAAGGATATCTCGGAAACAGGAATAAAAAGTACTTTCGACTGTCAAGAGCACTGTGTTGGAATGATAATTTAGGATAGTTGCCTCAGAGATGGTGTGTTTTTGGGAGCGAAACTAGTGATTGACATCGGTGGTTGTCCGTTTCCGGAATGTAGAAAACTAATAAGAGGTCTCCGCACAGTCGGCGGTACTTCATGGAAAACAGATTGAGACGTAAGTTGGTTTTTTCATTTACGCTATTTAGACCCCGGACAAACTCAGTAGCTCGCCTCTGTGGTTATCCCAATAAGTTTTGGTCTCGTCTTAGTTACGGACGCCAAACTTGAATTGTGTAATCTAAGTGAGGCTTGATGCATGCCTCCAGCAACTGAGGCAACATTGACCTTTTGGAGACCCCGCTGGCCATTAACGATGGCAGTGGTTCGGACACAATTTGAGGAACAGTCAATACCTTTTGCAATATGACTCCAAGATCCAGTTCTTTAGTTGACCTGCAAATAAGTTTGCCTTCAAGTATGTTCGGATGAGTCTGTAGTGTCGCGAGGAGAGTATAAAATATCTTGTAACATTGAAGGATGGTCGATTTTATACTGACCACTGATATAAGCAGATCTATCTACAAACTCTTGTTATCTTCGACTGTCCAAGTTGATCGCCAAATTTTGACGTCGTCAGCGAACTAAGGATATTGGGTCGTATAATCGTCACCAGTTTGTTAATGAAAACTAAAAAAGGCGAGGTCCTAGAACTGAATTTTGTGGAATCGCTAATAGATTGAATCCAAGTGGGCATATCTACTTGGATGAATTGTTTTTGATGTTGCGCGTAACCTTGTATCCACCTCAAGAGGGTGAATGTGTTCCGTTCTGCCGCAATTTTCGCAGTAATATTCCATGGACAACTCTATCGGAAGCTTTGGAGAAGTCAAGTAGATAAGGTCTACTCTAGAACTGTCGTCCCTATCCACAAGTCTCGCGAACATTCATGCATGTTCGCGATTAAAACCTTGTTGTGACGGTGATAGAATGCAATCTGAGTCTTATTACCATGTGAGTTCATCAGCCGTTATAGACTCCCCGACGTTCGATAAAAAGGGTAGAATAGTCATTGGGTTGGAACGGCTTCCTTCTTTAAACGTCGCTGTGATTGCTCGATGTTCCCTGATCATCGGCATGGTCCCTTGATCAAAGGGTAGTTGGAGCCATCCAGCCAGTGATCCTAAGAGTTCGTTCGATAATTTCGCCGACATTTTCGGATAAAGGTTATCAATCACCAGAGAGCTGTTGGTTCTCAGGATTCTCATCTTCGTTTTCGCTTTTCTCTGGTGTAAAAAAGAGCACCCTGCTGAACTTATTCAGTTCCGTTTGACAACTCTGAAACGTGGACATGTGTACAGTGTTTCGGGTTGGCGCACCTTATAGCAGCGGGTAGTATAGGATAGAGGGGGTAGGGAAAAACATCTAAAACAAAAAAGGAAACAGAAAAGAACAGTGGGCTAGTGATTAAGAACAAGAGAATAGACACAACATCGCCACTAGTTGCGTGACATCGCTGTGTCGTGAGTATCTCCAGTCATTTTCGTGTCTTTGATACCACAACCTTGCAAACGGCATGCACCAGAGCAGCTAAGGCCCTTTGTTATTTTTTAATGTTCCGTCTCCAGGTCATGCGCTGTCCATCCTGCAGTATTTTCCAGTTGGAACCTCTCTCAGCAAACATAGTATGGTGAGGCAATCCGTCACTTGACGTACGGAGCACATGGCCGATCCAGCATAGTTGATGCAGCCGAGTTAACTCATCACTTGAACAAACGATTGATTTGTTTCTAAATACTATTCGTCGCTCCTCAGCATTGCTAATTCGATATTCTCCTGATACATGTGCAATATTTCGAACGTACCGATGGTCAGAGACAAGCAGTCTTCTGTCTTGAACGCACAGAGGTCAGACTTCACAACCGTAAACCAACACCGAACGCACTGCCGCATTGTAGACCCTGCTTTACACCGACAGGATGATGTCAAATCGACCACAGATGTGCCTAAACCGAAGAAAAAACAGAACGGACCTTAGTAATTTTAGCATTCACTTCGTCGACACTGCTGTCGTCCGAAGTGGTACAACTACCAAGATAGATAGATCTGTCCACTGTTTTCAGTGATTCCGATGCCACAATTAGCTGTGGTTGTTTACTTGCCCAGTCTTAGAAGGCGCAAAAATCAAACTAAAACACATGGCGACATCATTTAGGTTTATTGCATTTTCTATACGGATGGAATCTAAACCTACTAGCTCAATATCGTGCGCATACTCCAAATCTTTAAAATCCGGGAAGAAACTCCACGGCAGAGGTAGAGGACACAGAAAGCGTTTCTTCGACAATCGATTCGCTTGCAAAGTTGAAGATAAAAGCTGACAAAAGGCAGACCTGATGGACACCTTTTTTAGTGATGAACTCAGGTGAATACTCTCCGTAGACTTTCACGGCCGTTGGAGCATAAGGATTGGGGAGGTATGACGCAAATGTTTGGCATACCCTTGAAGGATAAACATCACCACGAAGCTGCTTGATTGACCGAATCCTAGGCTGCTCTCAGGTCTAAAATGACAGTAGTTGTTAGTCTTCTGTATGTGTGAGGGTGTTCGAGAAGTTTTCTTAAGTTAAAGATGTGGTCAGTGCATCATGACTCGGACGGAACCTCTACCTCTCACGGGTTCTAATAAGCCTTTTCTAAGCCTGTGAACAGCTTAGATATGACTAGACCGACACGCCAATAATTCTTACATGTAGATCTAAGACCCCTTTTGAAGAAAGAAACGAAAGTAGCTATCCGTTATTTTTCTGGCACTTTCTTGGTCTTCCAAATGCTCTGCATTAGTTTAGTCAAGCTGTGAACGAGTCCTTTTCCTCCATAAGCGGGCTAGGGAGAAGACAGGACCGGTTGGTTTATTTTGCTTTAAAAGTTTGATTTCGACTTTGCTTTCACGCTCTGTTGGGACCGAGCAGTTCACATTGTTAGCGCGTTGAACGTTATGCTGGGAACTTCAGGCCAGCTGAATTGTTCTCCCAAGTGCTCCGCCCAAGAAATCGGTGGGACTTGGAATGGATTTGTGAGCCATCTTTCTCTGAAGTGATTTCACCGACTGGCGGCTTTCCTGGCCCGATGTTGCGGATAAGTTGGAAGAAACTTCAGTTATTTCCAATCACCGCCGCTTTCTCGTTTCACACGCAACGTTAACAGGAGCACGTTTCACGGCAAATCGTACTGGATGTCCCAACGGAATCCAACTGTATGAGTACGCAGGTCTGAATCAGTTCTTTTTACTTGATACTGAATAAGTCTGACAACAGAATCGTCCACCTTCATAAAAAAGAAAACTTGTGGCCCAAACCGTCAGATTCGCGTTTTAACGTTTCACTTACTGGTAATTAGATTATCTGAGTAAATGTCCGGAATGTTTTAGCTGATCATCATCATCAGCTGTAAAAACCGCGTACTTGCCATACAATGGTTCTAGCTGCCACAGTTTCGTTCACCGGTCATTTGGAGACGTGGGGTAGATAGCTACGCATTGGAGGCGGTAGCCGATATAATTGTTTCGTAAATACAGGGTTGTCAGTGGACTTTTCATTGGAGAGATTGGAAGGGGAGCTATGAATTGAAGGCCATAGCTCGGATGCACGAGCGCTATTGAGACCGCGAATGGGCCATATTTGACAATGTTTCTTACCATTGATGTATCCCGTGTCGGGGTCCCCATCCAGGCAGTCGGCAATGACCAGCGCAGCTGAGTTTGCTGGTAATGGCTTTCACACTTCGCTGCCAAGTCATTGTTTGACCTCCCCTGGCTTGTTTCCACCGTTCGCGTGGTTGTTCGAAAAGAGTCCTTTGAGGAATTCGGTCGACCAGTATACCAAGCACATGACCAAGCCAGTGCAACCTATGGAGTGTGATCAGTTCATTTATCGTGGACATGGAATTTTAACGGCAAGTTGAAGGTGTGGTTTGATTCCGATCTCACACAACGCCCTTCGTCCTTGTTGAGACTCATCGGGTGCTAATCAATTTGCATACATCCAACTGTTTTTCGCAGATGCCTCTTGGAGTTTAGTTTTCACAGCTCGTGCTAGCCAAATATCTTCTACAAGTTCGTAGGAATTTTTACTCGCTAAACCAGTTATGTGACTCAAGCGTTGGGGAAATTAGCTCAAAATAAGAGCACTCGTTACATGGCTTTCTTCTAACGTTCCTATGGACTTTCCTGGTATCATTTTCTAAGAACTAATGCTGCATTTATTTTTATTCCTCAGAATCCGCGGAGCCCTTCTGTTCATCACCATTTTACTGATTGGTGCCGGTTGGACTTTCATCAAGCACATGCTCACGCCGTGTGAACGAAACGTGTTCCTCATCGTCATACCACTGCAGGTGAGGTTCCATAACCACAAGGCAGTGCTCTCTCGGTTGCACATTAGTACGAGATCCTCTTCAGCTCGCATGTCACGGCCATCGAGCGTTTGGATTTTGTTCAACGAACAATGAGAGAAGGTAGTTCTGTCTTTCTCATACAATGATCCGGGTAGGGACGTTTTCGATTATTGATGAGGAATCAGCTTAGATGAGACAGCGTCAAAAGGATCTTGAAATGGTCTGCGCACACGCATCGGCTCTTCTGTCACGATTGTTGGGGACACATTCATTCGTGTCGTCGGGTGTCAATCGGTGCTCTAAAATCCCATGTCCCCAACAATCACAACAACAATCTCTTATCGAGAGCCTTCGGTTCAATTGCTCATTGACCCCGGCTGTACTGTCTGAACAAGCACACATGTCTCAAGGTTATTGAATTACTGTTGGTTCGTTGTCGAGCCTGGTGATTGGATTGCGTTCCAGAGATCTCCGTATCCTGAGTACTTCGGTTAAGCAATATCCGTAGGCAGTTAAAGGCGCTCACATGCACCATCGACCCGACTAATAAAGTGGTCCTGCAATTGGTTTCTTCGAGAAGGTTAACCCCAACATGCCGATTTCATGACCCCAACCCAAAAACGAATGTTTCATATCTTAAAAGACTGATAAAGTGTAGTGAACTGATGATGAGGCTATCGTCGCGCAAATTCCGTAGCTTCGTTCGCTGGTGTTTTCCCGCCTTTTTGTTATCATTGCACATTGTTTCAAGGTCGAACAAGCTACATGAGTGACTTCATGTTCGCGTTTTGAATGCATTTGCGTTGCGCATCTTGTCGTGCCCAGTCTGCGTTCAACTTCGCAGTTCACCGTTTCTTTCACTTAACCATACTCATCAGTTCACTCACTCTCACTTTCATCCTCAATCGCCTAACGGTTATTGTTGCAATCTATTTCTGGATTAGACTCAACTATTTCGTGATGCCTGTTCACTCCAATACGCTAGTTCCAGCCATACTGAATGACTGGATTCTGTCAGCTACTTTTGCGGCACTCAGTCAGTAGTTTGCTGATAAGTAAATAACAATGTCGAAATCCTGTCAGTCGGAAGGTTCATTGGACGTCCGATTCTGCCTGATTGTTCATTAGTTAACCGTGGAGGTCTTCTAGGGTAATCACCTGGTAGTTTAACTCCGGGCACCTAAGTAATGACCTGGTTCAACAATGCCTGGCACACAACTGTTCATTCTTTACTGAAGAACAAGAGGCATCGCTGATCACGATGAAAAACTGTTAACCTCAATTTTTATGTTAACGTCGTTAGTGTACACCGTGTCAAAAATTTGTGAACATAATGGAAGGTTTATTTCTAAAAATTATCAGATGAGTTAAACCTGTAGGCCTTTTGTGGCGCCCGAGGTTTGGTGAGCGGTGGGTTGAACAAGTTTGGCAGGTGGCCGCATGGTTCTCAGGTGTACAGTGTGAGCTGTCCCTCGTTTGCTTGGTCCGTCCACACTCATAAGAAATGTGTCATTAACGAGAACCAAATGTCACGTGTGACTGTGTTTAAAAAACAAAACACCATTCACTGCACCTATATACTCCTCTCACATTTCGACGCATCACATTGTTCACTACATTTGTTTTGTCACACCCTTGTGTCCGACCGTCAACCTGATCCTTCTCGTGTATCGTGGCTCTCATGGCTAATTTTTGCGAATGGTGAACTGTTTGATTATTGCTAGGGTCACCTCCCCGCGAACTACTCTCTGGGTTAAATTCGGATCAGATCCTGTTGAACAATGTGAATGCCTGGGGAACCTGATCGGAGAATAATAATGTCCTAAATGGGATTGTTGAAGCAAAGTTGTCAATGGCTGGTTTCGGCAAAGTTTCCAAATCGGTCGGTAGATTTGTTGGTTTTGCAATTTTGAGGTTTCGACACAAAAGCTAACCAGGCCATGTGAGTGGGTTACAAGGTTGGTCGAGTTTTAAGGCAGCTGGAGAACTAATTAATAAGATATCTTATTGAGGGCAGGCGTTACGTGAGATTTCCTGGTTGGGCTTTCTAGTTTGTATTTAAATCACGTCTGTTAATGGTTACTCTTGACCGACAACTGCTCACCGCTACGTGTCAACCCGTGCTCTGGATCACCCATACAGACCAACAAAAATTGTGAATGACGTTCACACACCCGATGCTAATTCTGCTGTCAACAAGCTATCTTGCAGTTACGCAGTTGGGTGCGCACTGATGATGTCTCCTCGTACGGTGACGAAACGTTTGCAAGCCAATTGCCAAGCTCGGCGAACAGATCAACAGCCACCTGATCAACAACCAATAAGCTATCTTGATAACTGGTTCTTTGTCCGCCTTAAGATTCAGCTACCGTTGCAAACCAGACAGTCTGGTGAAGGTTTTACATGGAAGGTGCAACATTGCTCACCAACAAATTTACTGATTCTTTTTCGGACTTTCCAGTCTGTCTTCTCAGGGATATCCAGGGACATTCAAACTCGCAACCTCCCGGCTGGCGAGTGAAGGACTCTCGAATTTTCGGAATCGACCGACTTCACTCAGATGATGAAAGCGCAATGGAAAATTTCGAAATCTCATTCTATCAACGATCTATTGGCAGCTCGGATGGAGGAATGATTCAAAAGTCTCATAAGCGTTCCATCTGAGAAGTCGTCACTCGGGAAGCTAGTCAACACGTGATGTGGACCCCGTGACAGAAGATGAGTGACGCGAGCTGCTCATACTGCTGGTTAGCCGCTCGTGGCCGAACGCTTTGGTTTGCAGCTACCAGCCGGGAGACCGTGGGTCTGAATCTCCCTGGAGTTTCGTAAGATGCGGATCGTTGATTCTCAACAACGATGAAGCAGTTGTACAATACTTCTCGGCATAATTGACATCACTTACGATGCGAAAACTCTATTGGGAATTTTGACATCTGCTCATACTATCAGCAGTTTTTTAATTTCCATTTAGCTGTTTCTAGTGTAATATGCACTTCACGTATACATATGCAAGTGACCTGCCTTAACACTATGCATACTCCGGACCATCACTGTACGGATCTCCTAACTCCTCGTATGTGTGTGCCTTGTGTGCGTCTCATCAGTGGTGCGGGCTACCACACCACCTTTCACACACACTGAGTCTCACCTGTTCAGTTGTACCCGCTCCACTTGTCAAATATGGGCCATCAGTCGGATGTGCTCGTTGATGGCCTTAGAACTGCCCCCTCATGTTCACCTCCCCCGTTCTTATTCTCTCGACCTTACACCGGGTTTATGTGTGGCTCAGCGTAAAGTTTCTTGTGGCATTACGAGCTGTGCGGAAGGTCTGTCGACCTTGTCTGCCGTGACAGACCAATCCGGAGTCAGACGCCTGTGTCTCATTAGTCAGTTTTTGGAATACCCTCAAAATGACCACGAAATGGGAAGTTCCGAAGCTCGGAGAAACTACTCGAGGATATTAAGCACTATTGTATTGCTGTGTTCCATGATTCAGTGTGGTGCGAGACAGTCGACTGCAACTGAAACAATAACTTTCATTGAAATTACAGAGCATTTTCTGTGTGTGGGTCATTAACAGCTGCGGAACCGGTTTCTTTAGGCCAGCTCTTATTGACTTAGTTAAGTTGTATTTCATCCAGTTTGCTGGTACCCGGCAGCAGAGCACATTTTTCATTTTATTGTCACTGGCATTGCTGGCTCACTCCGTTGACCCCTTCAGATTCTTGCCAATGTGGCTACTGTCGTCATCGAAGAATCCGAGGCAGGCACCGCAAGGTATATGGTGTGGAGGGACATATTTATCTTCGTGGATTTGGCATGTTGTGTGGCGATTCTTTTCCCTGTTGTCTGGTCCATTCGACACTTACAAACCGCATCCCAAACTGACGGCAAGGCCGCTATCAATTTGCGCAATTTACGTCTGTTCCGACACTTCTACATTTTGGTAAGTCTCTTTTCCAGTCTTTCTAAGGAACATTCACTCAGGAAACCCTACTGTCAGAATTAAGTTTCTTGAATGTCCTAATGATCTAATGGAATCTCCATACTGTTCACCTCTAAGCAGTGCTCACCTTCAGTCAGTTCCTTCAGACCATGCTTATGAGGAATTTTTAACCTACTCACAAGTCCTCAGAGCTAAGTGGCGAGTTCGTACCGCTTACAAGGTTTGTACAATGTTTTGTACCAATCGTTGATTGAAATCATCTACTATTCACGAAAAATAAATGCATCTGAAAGCCAAAAGTTCAGTCTTGCTCCGCTATCATCCTTACACAATTGCTGCATCGTTTCGATCTGCCACTTGCTCGTTCTTCGAATCTCACAATAGAATGCATGTATTGGTGGTTTCCCGAATCAAGAATTTTCACCTTGACATGTTGGTCAAACTTGAATTTTGAACTGATCCTGAGGACTGCATTGGCTGGAATCTCATTCTTTAAGGTGCACCAGTGTCAGGAATATCAAAGGGGAGCAGCCACATGAAGTACAGTGGTTAGTCTTAGTATCAGACATTGTGAAATTCAACTCGTACCGTTCTGTGACAGGTGTGTACGAGCAGTAAGTACTTCCTTCAAGTGCCCATCATCCTCAAAGTTATGGAATAACTTAGGCCACCTTTTCCTGAGAAGAGATGAGTTAGATCATTTTGGCTCTCAAAACCGCACATATCGATCTCCCAACGGTCGACTGTGATTGTCGGTGCACCGTTCAATACGGTTAAAATGCTTTCAAAAACCAAGACTCCCAGTATTGTCCAAAAAGCACCTAGCTGTGCACAGTACCGTTAGGCATCAGATCTCCACGCCTCACTTCTTGTGCTCTCGTTCCACCCAAGTTCTCCACTTCAAAAAGGGTCATTTGTTTGGTTCATTGGCTTTGTATAAGCCCTTCCAAGAAGGTGTCTACATCTGATGCCTCGTGGGTCGGACTTTTGAGTCGAAGGCTTGCAGTGAATTAGCTCAAGTCTACGTCCAAACGACCGAGAATTATGAGAGTATCGTTAGTTGTACAATGGCAACATAAGTTTTCACCTTTCCAAATCCGTGAACTCTCGTTCCTATCCCGTCCCACATTTCTGAGATCTAGGTAAGCTACGTACTTTGGTGTTTTCAATGTCAGCTCCCTCAAATCAGCTAGCTGTCTCGTAGTTTGGTCTGCAATGTTGCTGTCTCCCAAAACTCTAATATTTGATTCCCTTATTGTCTTTAATTCGCGAGTGGGGGGGGCTTCCGGTTAGTGTCACCGTCTGAGAGTCTCCAGTTGTAGCAGTACCAAAGAACGTGGACATTTCAGAGTCTCAATGGCTTCCAGTTTTAGAACCCGATTGATTGGATCCACTTATTTCAGATTACCTAGCAGGAGTAAGGTATCCCAGCCATGAAAGAACCTCAAGGACGATGGGTCCTTCACCCCTTGTTTATTGTTCTGCTTATGTCTCACTGGGCTGAAACGAATCACACATACAATAGAGCATACATATTGCAGCTTCGTGCTGTCATGGACAATTTTTTGCAGTATTAACTTTCGTAATGATGGGGATCGTTTGACCACATAATTCCCACTACTAAACTAGCCCCGAACCCAAACAGACCACACTGCTATCGTTTACCTACGATGGCGATCGGTCACTGCCTGTCGCTCCTTCTAGACTAGGTGCCTATTCCAACCACCGACTTTTCTACTGCTGCTTTTCTTCGCGTTTCTCAAGTCTACGCAAAATGTACACACCTCACTTAGCGTGCAGAGGTCATGGAGTAGAACCAATACGATATCCCTCCCCCAAAGGGCGCTCAAAATCTTGCTCCTCTCTTAGAAAACTGATCTGTCTTGTGGAGGTGCACACTTTCAGGCGTGCTTCTGTTACATTTTTCCTTAGGGCTTGACTAGGAACTAATTCGTATGAAGAAACGTGAATCAGGGATTTGCTGTACTTATTTGCTGCAAACGGAATTCGATATTGTCACCGCGAATGACAATTACCTGTTAACGTCTGTGTCTTCAAGCGCTTTGCTGGGTGAATTCCGCGACACTTGCATTCCACCCTTGATAACTAAGGCATACTAGCCAGGAGCAAGATTTTTTTTTTCAAAAAACTACTGGATTCCTCTCTCCTTATGATCTCCTTGATAGACTGCATCGCTGTACACTCCTATGGAATGGCCTGGTTTCTCGTTGATTTCTGTGCGCCTTCCTTCGTCGTTCCATTCACAGACTCTTCAGAGCGAGATCCGAAACAGGATCTCGTTTATAATTAAGCTGTTTAAAGTACTCTACTGTAGTGAAGTTTGTTAAGCGTCCGAAGTCTGATAGTCTCTGCTCGGTTTTTGACCAGGAGACACTGACACTTGGTGTTTTATATTCCTATTTACTTCTGTGCACGTAGAATATCATTTCTCTGGGTTGAATGATTCTTATCATAATAATGAAACTGTGAAAGTCTTACTCTAAAGTATAGATTCAGCAGTTTCATTGGCGTTCAGGTCAACAGTTCTTGACCGGATATCCATTACTATCACCTTCGCTGAGTAGTCAAAACCGTAGTTTTGAGCATGGGATGGTCTAATTACAAGAGCTACAGTTCAACCCACTTGACCAGGTTACTTTGTTCTTGGAAGAGCCTCCCTTGGGAGACAGTCTATCTTTCTCAAAACAAAACGGTGCTTCTGGCTCTGACTTCCTCCTGTTTGCAGTAATGGAGGTGAAATCCTCATCTCTACCCTGACAATCCACCTGCGGTTTGTCTCGGAAAGCGAAAAAGTGACATGACTGGTGTCCATCGACTGTGATCCTTGTTTGCAAGAAAGACTCGAGAACCTCTCGTGATAACCACAGAGACAGTAGTCTGGTATTTATTGCGCCCAAGTTGGTGAAATCTTTTGTGGCTATTGCTGCCCTGACCAGACGGTGTCTGTCAAGCCAAATGACCGGATCTGCAATGAGGGAGAACAAAATGGCCACTAACTGAAATGGCAGCATGAGCTGTTGTCACCTTATGTAGCAAAGCGGACGAATAGATTCGTGAGGACCTTTGTCAGTTTCTGTTTTGGCTATTTGAGATGTACTCTTTGTGGTAATCCTCTGGTTTCCCAATCACGCGGTTGGACTCAATTCATGTGTGGTTTCCGCGGAACCAATATCGTTGATTGTCACTTTGGCGCAGTACAACAGTGGATGTCCGGAGGATTATTATCGTAACCTACCTATCTCTGAATGTCCCCATTTCCCAGGTGCAGACCAAACCTTGTTGTCTCTGAAGGCGTTGTGACAAGAGAAAGTATACTCATCTAGGTATTTGATTCCTCGACGTAATCAGTTGTCCGTCGACCGGATTGGGATAAGTGGATATCTCCTTGTTCTCAGACCCAGAGTTCTCAGGTTGTGCGAAAATGTTGTAGGATTTCTATGAACATGGGTGTATGTTAGGCTTGATCACTGGTTTAGACGATCTTCGACTTATTTAGATGATTTGACCACTGGTGAACAGTCAAACCTTCCTATCTTACTAGTCATCGATCTTCGCAGTGGATCGGTGAAACCACGTGCTTGGAATTTAATCTCATGTTATCAAGGAAGATGCGATTAGATCCCGAATTTCTCATCCACATTGGGGCCGTTGAAGGATCAGTCGCGTGAACCTCTGCCTATCAGTTTGAGGCTGTTATACCCTACGTATATCATCCTTCAACGGTTAGTGAACCACCTTAGTAGGGCGCATTCTAGGTCACCTTTTTCGTCTGTACACCCAAGTCTATTAAGATTGACTGACACTACTTTACAGTTTCTTTTCAATTCCTAACCTCAATAGGTCATCTGTTACGTCTACTTTACTCGCGTTGTCGTCTACTTGCTGACCATCACCGTGCCGTTCTCCTACTGTTGGACTGTGGAGCTCTTCACAGAGTCTATCACTTTCCTGTTCTTCGTGGCTGTGGGCTATAAGTTCCGTCCTGTCAGTGATAACCCGTACTTGCTTGTACCGAACGAAGATGAGGATGAAGAGGAGGACACTGTCATGGAACGGATTCAGCTGGAAGAAATGTACGAGTAACTGTTTATCCGGCTGTTTATCGATTGTCGTTGTGCCATCATCTTACCATACTGCGCGCTCTCCATGGAGATTTGATTTAGTCGATCGTCTTGATTTCAGACCTGTCAGTAATAGACACATTGTTCACGACGTGTGTCTGTTGTGCTTGGTGCCTTACTTTTAGGTTTCAAGATCCATGCCGTTGGCAACATTTGTATCACCTGTTGCAGTCAAACTTGTCGTCCTCATAGAAGCTGTGAATCTTCGCTTGGCTAAACTTGACTTCAGTAGGACATGATGAAAGCTGCTCAAATGAGAATGGCGTGTATATAAATAAAGTATGTCTTGCAACCGCAGCAACCCCCCTCCATAAGGGACAGCCACAAGACGACACGAGCAAGTCCCCTGGTGGAATCGTCCCGTCTGATTTTTTTTGTAAATGTATCTAACAACTCAATATTAATCAACGTGGTTATCCTATACCTACTCCATATTATGGGAGAACGGAGTTGGAAGTTGATGAGTTTTTGTTTCGCCTCCTAGAGCAGCAGGAAACATGCACAAGCTTGCCCACTTGCAGTAATGGTCTGGTGCGAAGTGGACCAAGTTCTGTCCGTACCTCGTTACTTATAAGGGTGTTGAAAAACCCTCGACAGACTACTACCAATCGCGCTCTTCTGGTGGGCTCATCAGATAGGCGTAGTCCTCGAGTTTCCTTCCATCTCGAAAATGAATCTATAACTTCATATGGATCGCGTTCTGTCTATCTGATGGCTTCTGCTTATCAATCTGAATCTGCCATTCCAACTTGAACAAGTGGTGAGCGACTATAGTGACTGTCACTATAACGACTGTCACCTGTGGACGTTATATTTTTAAGGGGATGCTTTTGGTTTTGCAGGACCGTGTTTAGTATCCCTTGTTTTGGTCAGCTTTCCTTCAGAAATTGATCAGATATTGTTCTGTTGAGTAAGTCCACGGAGAAGTCCCCTCAACTGATATGTGTCCTTTATTAGACTGTTTTACTTTACTTTTGCTTCTGGCCGGGTGGTTACTCTGATGGAATTAATGTGCTACATAGACGCTCTGGAATGGTACCATTTCGAACGGTCTTATCTACGCTGCACGCCCCCATATAAGTAATGCGTGAATTAACGTACAAATCAATCTTGGAAAGTAAAATTTTAAATTACTACTGGAAGGTATACAATGTACAGCCGGTTCGCTTGCACCAGGGTAGACTCAACGTCTGGCTTCATGTTTTTGCAGAGAAAGACCTGTCCTGCGCGCTGCGGTTGATGAGAGCGTTCGAAATCGTGTCAGCCTGCGCAGTCTGTCATCTGTCGCTATACGGAATTACTAGGCAAGAAACCAATCTAGGTAATCTCACTGCAATGTGTGTGGCGCTTATTCCACCCCCTTTGTAGTCATCAGTGGCTTTCACTATCCACCAGTGTTAATGGGAGTCAGAGTACTGTGCCTCAATCGACTCACAGGACTTAACATTTTGCATCTGGAGCGTAACACATCAATGATTGATAATCAACAACGAGAGTAATGTGATCACGACCATAACACATCACGTATGTCGACTGTGGATCAGTTGTATTTACCGTTAAGATCAATCAAATGGTGGTATGGGCGTTCCGCGATTCCTCAACATATAGCGTGTTCTTATGTTAGTTCTGTGCTTACCTGATCCAGTTGATCGCAAATTGAATAGAAACAACTCCCTCAATGGTGTCTTGAAATCTGAATGTTCAAAGTTGGACGAGGATAGGAGCTACTGAAAAGATGAGCCATATTGACGTTTCGTGCACCATATCCGAAAAGGAGCCAAAAACTAAAGTTTGTTCATAGGCCTCGCAGTTATGCTTTGGACTGTGTTGCTAGAGGCCTGTCCTATCTTAGAGTCCGATGTGGATGGAAACTGCAGCTTTTAGTCATTCAAGGTGGTATAACAGCTCTCTGATGAGTATTCTGTTGCTCAGGTGACATCCGGCTACTAGGAAGTAAGCCGTTAAAAATCAGATACAAAATCGTTCAGATGATACATTGGCTAAGCGCATAAAATTACCTGATTTCATCGTGAAAATAGCAATTCACGCATTCCCTCCAAACCGTGTGTCCATTCAATTTGAATAAACTATGATGTTGCCCTAGCCTCGTAAAATACTTCCTTTGGACATTTGTTTCCGAAACTCTAAGCAAAATGGATGTTTCACTCTTGTGATTTACGAACTTGGTCTGTGCATAATCTTATTGATCTTATTGGAGCACCTAGCCATTATTTTTCCAAAGCTGTTCGGATGATCCCACACTCGTTCACGACTTTCAGTTATAACTACATTTTTTGAGCTATTACTGTGGGTACTGTGCTCCAAATATCTTGAAGAAAGTAGTTCATGTCAAACGATTACGGCCATTTAAAGGGCTCTCTCCCGCTGATCCAGTTATTTTCGAATGTCTGTTTTCGATGGGTGTACACTTCGAGCCACCTTCTTGGAACTAGAGTATTTGTTAGGCCCGTTTCTACCACCTGTGGAATCACTTGGTATTACACTAGGTGTTTGTATGTTGATTAAACTAGGACGAAATCTCAAGTGAAAATTATCAAAACCCACACTAGCATCAGTCAATAAGTTGCTCAGAGGAGAAATAATTTCATATGACGAATGAAACTGCCATCTGAGGAGTCGTCGCTCAATGAACTGCTCAGTAAATGAACACATGATGTGTTTTCCATGACTGAAGGATGAGCGGCGCTATATGCTGTCTGAGTGAGAGCTAATCACACTGCTATTCAGCCGCTCGTGGCCTAGTGGTTAAGTGTTCAAACAACTAGCCGGAGGTCGCGGGCTCGGAACTCCTTTGAGTTTCAAAAACACCAGTAATATCGTTTAGTTGCTAACAGCATTACCTACCGGTCACGTTACTTGGTGCCGGAATACTTGTTCAAGTCATTAACTTATGTATGACGCGGGAAGACGTGTAGCGACCTTGCTTACATCAGGCCCGAAACTCAGTTGTGCAAACCTTGCTACTTAAACTGTCCCGTTGATTAACAAGATGAGAAATGCGTCCCTGTGGTCTAAAAACCCGCCCAGATTGTCCCACAGCACTTCTGCTATTGATGAAAAATAACGAACCTTCACATTAAGCGTTTCTGTATGATCTTGTGGGGATATTGTTTGGTGTTATACTGCTGGTAAGCTTTCTGTATGGTTCAGCTGTAGCACCCTTTCGGTGCCTAGCTGCCGTGCCACCCGAAGGAAAAACGAGGGCCGACATACTATCAGGTTACCCAAGCCTAGACAGGAGTAGTCGAGATGCAGAGGTCGGGTTCGTATCACGGACCTTCCGGTCCGTAAGCTGGCGCTTTAACCACTGACCTATCTCGAGCTTATGTCAGACTAACTGTTATAAGTAATCAAAGAGACGTGAGGTGCTGACTTATCGTTAACATTTCGAACAAACGGCTTACACTGGAATGTTGTTTAACTTATCCACTTCTGCAAGTCCAATATATATTTCAAGTTGCTTCATCACTTTTAACTACAGCTGTTAGGGGACTTCGAATGTAAACAACTATGTACAGTGAGCAGAAGTAAATCTCAAAAACGCACACGTTTAGGCTGCGCACACTCGGCCACATAATCGATTCCCCAATCGTAAGACTGTCCGAATATAAACCGTTTGCACACGTAGTATTGATTGCTGCATTTTACTTGACATGGCATCAGCTATTGTCACTAGCTTGGGGTCTAAGTTTCGGGATATACTGGTTTTACTGTATGCTAAAATTGTGATTTACCTTTGAAGGGTAAACCTAAAGACATCTGATAGGGTTGCAGTGATGAGTTCACTGGGTCGGATACTAAAAAATGCTACATGAGCGCTTCTTATCGAGAGTTCTGCCGCAGAAGGACAACTGAAAATTTCCAGGAAGCTGGTATTTCTGAAAACAATTACCCTCAAAATAACGAGACATTAGGTGACTGTTTGCATCATCGTGACTGATCCTCCTAGGTTCGTCTGGTAGGCCGTGGTAACCATAAAATAAATACCAAACTTATGTTTTTTCTTGAGCAAACCACAGTTCCAAGTTACAACTAAATTTCGCTATCCGAACTTCTCGGTTATCTCATTGTCACAAATGGGCAATTATGATAACATCCACAGCAATTGCTTGTGATATTCTTCAGTTAATCTTAAAACCCCTAGAAAAACGGACCCCTCGTACTTACCAGCACAAATCATTTAATTTGTCGGTGCAGTGAACGTCTTGTCGTGTTTTTTTCCCTACAGGTGGTCACAGTCTGGTGTTACTGATGGCGTCACCCGTTTGGCTCGACCACAGCCTAACCGGAAATCCAGGGCCACTGTAGATGGACAACTTAACCAGGGGTTCATCGACCAGGACGTTTTACCGGACGAGACTGGATCGCTCCGTCCAGTAAGGGGTGTATAACTGCGCTTCTTTTGACCACTGTCATGCTTTACTGTGAGGGGTGTGCCAAGTACTCGACTCCTGTCTGATCAAAAGAATGTTATCACACTATTCAGTCTACAAGCTGGCTTGTCCGCCTTAGCGACATGATCTGCACACCACATGACTACCTGCCTACCGATCGACAGGGTCGATTTTTCAATCTTTCATCTACTTTTGTGCTTTACTACCCTTTTCTCATTCCCATATTTTCCTGGTACCATTTGTTCTACGGACGCAGCTGTGTGATTCACTCTAGTCACCCGTGGCTATGAGACTTCTGATCGAGCGTCATGTAGTTCACAACAGTTATCTCACTCTTGTAAACGTCGCGTGCTTTTCCATACTGTTCTCTTTTTTGTCAAAAATTGGCGGAGGTACATTCATAATGTCGGAAATTTCTCGTCACTGGTGATGACTTTCTATCGAAGAAGATGGGACATACTATTACGGCAGACTTTGTCTGAACTGCCTTCTTAAATATACCAGTTCCGTTGCCCCCTCTCCAGGTCATAATACTGGCAAGGGATAGGTTTGTGTTGTTTGATTGTTTGTTGATGTGTGCATTGAATTCTTCTCAACAGACTCAGGTCCCCTTCCCTGAATTTCCGGAGAGACGCAAGGAAACCGAAAATCCCGGAAAAAGACTATACGCTATTCTATTTGGAGTAGATCATGCGGACTTGTGGCTGCCAAGCAGCAAGACAATATCATCCATTCATCACCTCATTCAAACTCTACTAGTTTATCTCTAAATTTCAGTTCGATGCGACGATTCTGAGTCCATTGAAACATGTGTAGTATGATTATATCGGTGGAAAAATCGCACAAAAATGAGTGAACAGAGTCGCCTTGAAGGAACCCACTAGTTATGGAAAAACTTTTGACAGTTTTCCGTAAACTCTTGCCCGAATAAAAAGCAAGCAGTATACCGACAATTTAGGGAACATTCGTTTTTGGCTGTTATTGTTGGTCAGTGCTGCTGAAACTTTTGGTGTAATAAGAATTGATCAATATATCCCCTTCTCAGATGAAATTCTTGCTGAAGCTCTTGTAATTCCGTCTCACGTGCCGCGTTGCGCCACCGTATTATTGATAACAGTGATTCTCTGTCAAGTGGAATCTCACATTTATGTCCATTCTAGGGAGGTCATCTGAACGCACCGACCGAAACCAGTCCCTTCTCCAAGGTAGCCTGTATTAAGTAGATCGGAGCGCTAAAAACGTCCACCGTGTGTGTGTGCTCGTCAAGTTAATGGAATGCAAAATATAGCACTCATTGTCACTAGGATGCGATAAGAGTCCTTGTGCAAACAGGCTGGATGGTCGAGGGGCAAATGTGAATCTCGACTTCATAAAGAATAAGGCGAACACAAAAGGCCGCACTACCCAAGCAAGCGAGTCAAACAGTTTGGCCGATCAACGACGAATCCGCACAAATGATCGATGGATAGTTTTGTCAGTAGTCACAACCCCTGAGCGAATGAGTCATTCATTTTGAAAGCCAACTCGGTAGTAAACATGAACACTCCAAGCCGAATGACATCAGTCTGGTTATTTTGTTGAGGAATATAATTTGCAAAACATTCTGTTCTACGATGATTTTCCGAAGCGTTTACACCCTCGTGCGCGTATAGTTTGCGCGGCCAGCGGGGGTAGTTAGTGTGTTACGCTCATTTCCTAGCGGAAGGTGACTCACACTGGGGAATTGTAGTACTTCAAACTGACCAACAGGACTTGCAACTCTAGTTCGTAACTTTACTTACATACTTGAAGGAAATTTCGAATGAAGCGTATGTTATTTGGTTGAGGATTTCGGTCCGGAATAAAGTTAACGTAACCTCAATCAATTTGGAAACGTTTAGAACCGATTGAGAAGTCATCGTCTCAGAAGGGCTCGGTAAACAATTGGTAGTTTTGTGTCAAAAGCGAAACGTTGCCCAGGTAAAAACTACCGATTGTTTACCAACTCCTAAAACGTTAACGTAACCACGTTTCGGAAAGGTTCGGTGTAACAGTCGGTAGATTTATAGTTGGGCAACGTTTTGCTTTTGATGCAAAAGCTTCGTCAGGCCAAGTGTGTAAGTTACTAATTTGGTCTACTATTGATGGAGACGGAGAGCCGATCAACAAGCTGTCTCTCTACTGATACAGATGATGTGTAAAATATCGCGAAACACTCATTTGTACACCGAATTGGTTTTGACGGAAGACCCAGCTGAATCTGTCGTTCATCGTATTCTTCAGCTGAATGTGCTGCACAAAAGGTCACCTCTTGTTTCAGTTGGTTCGCTATTCGAGATATCTCAGTATGTTTTCTTAAAGAAGCACTACTCGTAAGGTTGCTGAAAACTCTTCGACATCCCACGATCGGTTTCGCTCTTCTTTAGGCTCACCACTTAGGCGCTGTACCCGAGCTCCCATCAACCTTACGTTCTACTTGAACCTGAATTGTGCGCCCACGATCGAGAACAGCCTTTGCCTTATCGAACAGCCTATCTTATTCACGTACGATGCACTTCTGTGGCGTCTTTTTATTTGTACCATGATAACCGTGGCTCGCAAAACTGTTAGAAAATAAAATTGGTACTAAAAAAGGTCGACAACCTGTCAAGGATAAGACGAGAAAATATGTTTGCATGATAACCATCTTGGGGCAAAAAGTACAATAGGTTAGTGACAAACATCGCCATACCTCACGGTTCAACGAGCAACAGCGGCGAAAGTTCATGCTGTCGTCAAAGTAGGGACAGATCAGTCTTCAAGGGAAACCAGAATTTTAAATCGCCATGCGGGATTTTCATCATCGGTGGCGTACGCAAAGAGCCAGAGTGCTCTCAAATAGTGAGGCTACATTACTGCCAAGGTTTAGGTTGTACCGAACTGCAAAGATTGGAATTGCATTCGGTTTGAATGTTCAAACAACTGCAGAGACATACGATCATAGCTTTAGTCCTCAACGAAATTTTTAGACGTCTGAAATGGATAAAGCAAACGGGTTTAGTGATCAGTGCATCTATCGGGCCTGTCGATCGTCCAATTGCGGACTCCTTTCGGGCAGTCCTACCTGTCGCAATTACTGATGGGATTTCATCCTATTTGGCTGTGGGTGGTACGTAACCCCACATCGCCCAATGACCCCAAATAATGGTCGATTATACCGAGGTGACCAATTTCTGGCCTGAGAATCCAGGTTGTTAGAAGCAGTTTGCAAAACTTTAAGATAATAATGAGTAAAAGGTGTTCTATGGCAAATGTTTCCATGAGAACCGCGGTGATCTTTGTGGCTTGTCAGTCCAGCCACTAGCAACATCCAATCACATATCTTCAGACGACAGGCAGCCAACTGCTAAGCAATCGGATGCAGACAAATACCAACCGTTCCGGTTGCTAACACCATAAATCACTTGAATCGAAACTAACGGATGTTGTGTTCCATTAACAGAATCTGCCACTATGTTTATGTCTTTTGAATGCCGTTTGATATTGATCTGGTTAATGATAATTCTGGAATAGCTAATGGGATTTCAATTAGCCTTGACTCAAATTAAGTCCTGTCAACTGTCCTGGTCATGTGTGTTGTTTCACCGTTCACTGGTTCTTCTTTGTCTTCCTATTGCATCCATCAAATCGTACTTTATGAAAGTGGGCTTTGGTGGAAGCAACTCAGTTAGCTCTCCACTCCCGAAGTTGAAATGCAGAAATCGTATTTTCACCGGTCGATAAATTCTTCGTAATGCACGCTCAGCATCAACTAACTTTTTTAGGATTAGAACGTCATTCTGAAGTGCGGCTGTCGATTATTTCAAACAGCTTTTCGGAATGATATATTCGTAACACATTTGACAGTCGAACGTGTGTAATTCTTTGTCGTTGCAAAAAATGCCAAAGCCACCAGAAGTGAGGGTCTCGGGATCCCCAGTAGTGGGCCACTAAGCATTCATAGTTCCTCAGTCCCACATCCACGAAAAAGACGATATATGAGTACTTTCCTGTATCAAGTTAAACATGCTAAATAAGAAATAGAAGTGGACAAAACGTCAGGCGGTTCTCACTCTTTCAAGCCTCTTTTTCGGCCGAATCTGCGGTAGATTTTGGTCCGAACTCGTGACGGTTGTTTGTAAGTCGTCCGAAGATAATCGCTCGAAGGAAATAGGAGAATGTACGTGCGTGTTTTAACATAATCTGGTTTGTTACAGATAAAATACCGCAGGAGTATGGACAGGGTACACGTTCTCTGGACAAAAGTACCAAATAAAGGGTTTAAGAAAGCTTTTAATGCAGCAAAATTCCAATCTGTCATCCGAATCAGCTTCGACTAGACAAGTGAATATGTCTAACAGTTTCCAACATTAAATTTAAAAAAAATACAACAAAAGGTGGAGAGAGAAAAGAAGCCCTAAAACACCTGTCTTCGGAACAAAAAGCATAAAATCTGAACTGAAGCTCAGTAGAGTGTATACACAAGCATTACTGAAGGCATTCCCGACCGCAAACAACTTTCAGGATAGAATGAGATCACGTCGATGCTACCCATCCGTTTTTTTCGATTCATTTCTAGTAGATGTAGAAGGATGTTGTCATGGGTTGCGTCCGCATGCAAACGATACATTTGCTGACTGAATCCGGACCACTTCTCACCTTTATCACCTGTCCCATCACCATGCCGAACATGTGTTCGTCCATTGAACTTGGCATCACTCGGAGCCAAAAGTTTTTGTGTTCCTCAAAGAACCCACATAGTCCCTTAGCGGTACACTCGATAAACATGTGCGGGCGGAATTGTGGAATGCAGCTTCCAGGAGATGCGAGCTGTTGTCCCCCACCTTGTGCTCCGTATCCGGTGTTCTGAGAATGGAAGAAATGCATTTGAACGATAATGGTAGGGATTTGGAGCATTTCATTTCCGGACGTAGAATGGTGTCCCGTCGGGACAACATGGCTATACTGTACAAAGTTGTGAATAACTGGATATGAAAACGAGAGAGAAGCAATTCAGTTTTGTCGAGACGGAATGAACAGCCCAGGACCTGGAAAGCTGTCATGAATCAGTTTTTAAATACACTTTCTTACAGGGTCAGCTCTCCTCTGCCCCGGATGAAAGTGTAATGATGTGATGCAGTAGGAGAATTCGCAGTGAGGTTTGCCTCCTGCAGCTGACAGTAGTGTGATAACACGGATAGGCAGCGTAATAGAATGCGCCTCAACAATGCTTGGAATGAAATAGTTAGTTGAATTCATCATCCACTTGATATTGGTGTTCAACACTGATGCTTCGCTACCATACAACCATGATTTATTTGAAAGCCTTATTGTGAAGAAAAGAATAAAGTTGGACAAGGAAGAGATTTAGTGCTAGCTTACTGCAGTCATTCCGAGGTGCCTACACCTCGGGACGGCTGGGATGTTTCTCCGAGAACTAAGCAGGGTCATTGTTTGGTCTGATATCCAGTGCTTGAATTAGCCTGGTGGCGACGGGCCACAGGCAAAACTCCCAGCACTGCGCAAAGAGGTGGCGATCTCGTCCCAGTATGAATTCACATCTGATGGTGGAGCATTTGGAAGAGACTCTAGAAGACGATCCTGGTAAATTCGTCTAACATCCGGATCTGCCAGTCTCCCAGTTGCCAAGCAATTGGTCCGCACCCTATGCAGCCCTGGAAAACGAAGGGAAAAGCGACTCCGGACGAGCGCATGGTCGGAATCTATAAATGTGTTTCAAAATGAGCGGCGGTCAGTTATTGATCCGCGCCATCGGTAACTGATGGCAATGTGATCGATTTGAGTTCTTGGCCAGCACGCCGTTGGAGGACACCATGTGGCCAGACGACTTCGGCTATTTCGGAAGTTAGTACGGCACAAAAACAACCTGTGGTCAACACACAGTTGAAGTCATCGTTCACCATTGTCCGTAAGTACCGAATTCAGTCCATGTCGACTACCCGGTTGGGTCTCAGATGCGTTAAGCCTGCCCACTTGTGCATTCAGATCTCCGGCAACCACCACGATATCGGAGCTTTTAGCTCACCGCAACAGGGCATTCAGGTCGTCATAAAACTTGTCTCTGATGGTGTCAGAGCTATAGTCATTTGGGGTATAAGCAGATACGACAAACTGGCATCGATCCACTTCCCGTTTGTGAGTCTCCTTCACAGACGTTGCCAGACGAACCGCACAGAGGCGACGATGAACGGGTATATAGTCAAGCAAAGATCCTTCCATCCGGTAACAAATCCCTGTATACCCTACCGCAGCAGCCTCTGGATCGCCAGAGGCGCACAGCCGGAAGCGAGTAGAGAGTGATGGGGCGGTTAGCTCAATCACTGTGCTTTCATCTTGAATTCTTGTTTCTGAGACACAGCACACATCAATGCCAAGCGAGTCCAGCGTGAGAGCAAGAGCAGCTTGTTGTCCTGCTTGCTTCAGAGTGCGGACATTGAAGGCGGCCGGATAGACTGGGTGTCGAGGCTTGAAGATTGTTTTGGAGATACTTGAGGATGTCGGCGCCATGTGATGAGCAGATGCTGCACGCAAAACCGATGCAAGACGAACGGAGTCATCAGTCCTAAGTGCTGGGCCTACAAGAGTAGAGTTATTAATGGGGTGGGGAGAGGGGGAAGGAAAAGTATGTGAAATAGAAAGGAGGGAGGCGTCAGCAGTAGCCTGTTTTCGCCTACCCGCAATGCTGTATGCAGCGAGTAAGGTGACCGGGCTGATCACACCACGCGACGGCTGATGTGGCATAAGTTTATTTGTATGTGTGAAATTCATGGTTGTACGTGGACTGGGATGCTTCCCGGGCTCCCAGACCTAGACAGAAGGACGTTTAGGGTCCTCAACCAAAGCCTTTAGCTCAAAAGCCTGACCAAAAGGCAGCGGTGTTTGGATGGAAATGCAAATGCACTTCAATTTTCACAGGACAAGTCACCATGCGTGCCCCAACCCCCAACCTGGAAGACCATGAGACTGTTCGACAGACCTCCAACCATTGACCAATCTGGTATGAGAGACTCTGCGATTGTCGCGCGGACACTTCCCAGTATAGTTCAGTGGGTCGCGGTGGTAGACAAACCGTCACAACACGGTGAGGTCCAGTCTCTTCGTGACGGTTAATCAGGCTTAATTATCAACAATGATACGCATTTCACTAACTAACCTAATGTAGGACTTATCTCACATAGAACACTCCCAAATTGAGACACTACATCCGAGATCGGAACAATTTTGAATACGTGCACTTCTCGACCAGACAAAAGTGTACATTTGTTCAATAAACAGTTTCTGGTTCATGAATTAGACGTTTCCGCATCAAACAGAAAACTCTGAAATCTCAACGAGTTTAGTAATTCATTCAGATTTGCTGATAAAATGACTCTTTGAACGGTCCATAACACCGCTACCGTCCTAAAATAATCCGCGATATTTGGGTGCCATTCCAGACTTGTATTGACATAAACATGTAAGCATATGCTGTCCGATTATGATGGAATACATCACACCGCCGCAATACAAACGGAAACTAATGATGTTGGATGTTTATCCAGTCATTCTAAAAGAAGCCACTTTTCCGTCACACCTTCATACGATGGTCTTCTCCGCTGTATCACACCAACCTGAGACACCTCGAGTTAAGTCACTGGTATATACACACATCACTCAAGGTATGCAACAACTATGGATAGTTGAGGGATTCATTCGAACTGAATTGAAAAAGGCTTTATTACTCTGACATGCTGTTAAAGAGGCTCTGAATGAAGGACGAAGGGGATATGGTTCTGATTAGAAGGAGGAACACACGGTTGAGGAGATCACTTCCCTTCTCCCAGTGATTTCACATGAGATGAATATTGCGTGTTGTACATGACTTTCAATAACACTCACCATAAGAAAACTGCTACCGGGCCATAACGTTGACCATCCATCGGGACACTTGGGAATTTCCAAAGTTTGTGCATGGAAGGCATACAACTGTAAAGAAGGTTCACAAAAGGAATTGAGGGGGAGCCGTGTTGAACCAAATATCTAGGTAGTTTAACGTCACCGAAATTTTTAGGATTTATGTTAGTTGAGGCTGTCTGGCCGAGACGCTTATGAAGTCAACCCTGAGCCGCTCAGGAATGTTGAGATTGAAAAACACATCGTGTCGTACATCGTTTATGTTATAATTGCTTCATATACATATCATTTGGTGGACAGACGATTATCTGGATAATGCAAACCAAAGTCTGAACTAGCCGAAGAGAAAATAATCACAGGGTGCGCAGAATAATTGGGGCCGCTCAATCAAACTTGCCAAGCTGCTTCTTTTGAAAGCAAGCTGGTCGAGAATTACCAAATCTGATTCGTCACAAATGTGCCATATCTCGTTCTCCGTTGTTTCAGAAAGTATTTCCCAGGCCCATCCTCGAAGCCATTGTGAGAACGGTCTGAGAATTGTGATCAGTATATTCCATTTAGATCCACGCTAGCATACGCAGGTTTTCGTTTGGACATGCACCTTTGTGCAACCGGCCTTTGAAGCCACGGTTTCAAGTCCTTCGCTAAAACGATAGCAGTCCAATTGTGTCTAACCTCAAACCTAGACCAGACTATGTGCATCAGACAATAAAAATCACTCCTAGCGTTCTCTTTTAAACACTACTAATTCATATGCAGTTTTTAAGGTATGATAACATTTGTGAGGTAATTGCCAGACAACCATTACTACTTAACTAAGGCTGTATGACGAGCCGGTGTCTCTCCTCTTCGCCGTAGTCTCTTATCAGGATCTTCTAACCTTTTCCTTTACCCACGACATTATTTCAGTTTGGAGGTTTACCCTCCGGTTCCGCTATCCATCATTATCAATAGATCGCTGTATTTTACAGGCATAAGCATCAGCTTGCTATTGCGGGGGAATATGAGTAGTTCAGGTTGTATGGATGATCTTTGTTCTGTTCGCCGAGCTGGGTAATTCGGTTGCAAACTCTTCGTCACCAACCGAGGTGACATCACTACGTACTGATAATGTCACCTCGGTTGGCGATGAAACGCTTGTAACCAAGTTGCTTAGCTCAACGAACAGCAAAACAACCATAAATATCAGTCCTGGTGACGTTTTCTCAGTGATCACGAACGTTGGTGGATTAGGTCAAACAGTCAGACAGTGTGGACTAATAGTTATTCCAGTGCAAGAAGATGCTGATAACTCATGAACTTTTAGGAAGTATAAGAGCGGATAGGTATGTGTCCCGGAAACGACGTGCTGCAACAGGTCGTGTTTTTCCACTGAGTCAAAAGTTTGAGGTCCTTAGGATTTGTCATCTGCTCATTACTAATGTTCCTTGATAAGGCTGATCCAGCCCTACGGCATTTTTGTTCTTTAGCATGGATTCATTCAGATTCACACGTCAGGATTCCCATGAATATAACAGTCGTCATTTAATTCCGAAATTTAATCATATCGCTCAGGAGCGAGCACATTCACTTGTTCGAATGCGATAATTCAGGTTCGTCCAGCGTGCTCTGGTGGTAGTGCGCTCGCTTCGCTTGCCCGATGTCCAGAGCTCAAACTCCGGACCGGCCAAGAATAGGCATTGCTGATGAGCTGTAATAAGAACGGAACTCGAGTCCAATACTTCTTTCCTTTGGTATCCACTCACGAGAATAATTTCGCCAGGACAAGAAGAGGACTGATCAAACGAGCGTGATATGGATGTTAATGCTGAAATTGTACAGATGTTACTGAATATTAAGGTATCAGAATTCGGACAACAAACTGGAAAGTCTTGCACAATCGGATGTATAACAGTTTTCTTCGCCTCCCTCTGATTGGCACTGTGCCCACTGATGGCATCAGACCAAACTTACCTTGCTTGGTGCCTCACAAACAACGCATCGACTGATGTGCCTTTGTGACTCGTTCGCAGGGAACGGATTCCACATCATCGGCTCCTCCTCTGTGCTCAACCAGTAACTTCGGTCATTGCGTTGAGCGTAATAACAGTTTTCTTGCTTTTCGCAAAACATGAACGGAATTGGGTTGAAAAGTTGTAAGCAGGATCCTGGACTGGCCAGGTCATTCACGTGGGCACGATCCGAACCGGTCATGCTCAAGAATGAGTAGCCTTCCCAGAGTTTGTGGGTTCCAGATGGGCAATAAGGAATTCGGGTTGATTGACTGTGCCTACAATGTGGAAGGCATTTGGAGGAGTGGTGAACATATAGTCTGGAAGTCGGTTTTCCTGAACAGGTATCTATATTCGTAAAGGATATGTGGCAAGTTAAAAGGGCATTAAGGCTGGTTGATACCTAAATCTGAAATGGGCTAACAGGTTTCCTAAGGAATAATAGAGGTGCTCAGTCGTAAGACACCTAACGGTCACTGTCACTGAAGTTGTGTAAAATCTTTCGGTTGATTTGAGAACGTCACAAACAGGACAACATGACTCCTTAGTGTCAAACATCTCTGCTAGGGTCAGCTTGTCAACCACTTTGATCCGCCGTTCAAGTCTGAAAGTAATATACTTGGAGGTAACAAATTCCGGCGTAGATGCAACATAGTCCTCTCTAACCGGTAACAGAAAAGCCTGCAAAACGATTTCTTACAAATGGAAGGTTAGAACTCAATCAAATCATCCGGCTTTATCACCGCTTTGATACATAGCCAAGGCGTAACAAGGTGGGAGCACGAGGACTAACGTGACATGTGGGTGCTCAAGCCAAAACAGCTGAACTATTGGGAGTGGGAACTCAAGATAGCTGCTGGTTCCATTAACACCGAAGGATCGTGAGATGCGTACCAGAGGTTGAGCTGACTGTCAGGACTAACGGCAGATACCCACAAATTTTACCGGAAAAGCCACCCTTAGTTTGCCTTAAAATAATAATAGTAGTACTGAATGTACTCTATTCATGGTTGTTTCAAATCAACGGTCAAATGTTCAGGAAAACGAGACGATACTTACACGGTGAAGAGATGTCCAGTGTTTCCACGAGTGTCACCCACTACTCCTGCTATACCAGGTTCACCTGCTGGCCCAGTATCACCCGGAGCACCCTGAGGTCCAGCTATACCTTTGGGACCCTGTGGCCCTGGATAACCTTTTGAACCCTTCGGTGCCGGATCACCTTCATCACCAGGTGGACCCGGTGGACCCTGCTTTCCCCGACTACCTTCGTCTCCTGGTCTCCCTGGTTCACCTGGTCTGCCAGCTGGACCTGGGTACCCTTTTTCACCCTCCAAACCAGATTCTCCTATTCCAGGAATACCTTCCGGTCCAGGTAGCCCAACAGGCCCCATGTCACCTTTCTGACCTTCTCGGCCTTTTTCACCAGGTCTGCCCGGTTGTCCTCTCATCCCCTTTTCACCAGGTTTTCCAGGTCTACCTGGCTTTCCGTCCAGTCCACGAAGGCCTTTCTCGCCTTGCATGCCTTTCATACCCTGTTCAGAAAAAGAACCAAAAAGATCATCAGAACTACCATCCAAATTCTACGCTAAACGAGTAATTTTTGGAGAAAAATAACTGTTAACAAGGAAGACAGGTTCACTTCCTTCGAAATAGATGGCCAGGCTTTATAATTCAAGGGAGAATTCAACTCCCAGTGGACTGAAGATGCAAGGAGCAGAAATGTTGATATGTGGACAACTTCCAAAGATAACTCTGCAAGAGTGTTGCAGTAAGGAATGAAGTCATCTTACCGGTCTTCCAACTGATCCTGGATAGCCTTTCGGTCCAGGTTCACCTTGAAATCCTTTGGGACCTTCAACACCAGGCAGTCCGGTTGCCCCGGGCCGACCGGGAAATGAACCTTTTAGTCCTTTGGGACCTGGTGGACCGCGTATCCCAGGAGGACCTGGCGGTCCAGGCAGACCTTTCTCGCCTGGTGCACCTGGCAAATCCGCTCCTGGATCACCCTGAGGTCCTGGATCGCCTCGATCTCCTGGCTTTCCTGACTCTCCTTTTGCTCCCTGCGGTCCCATTGGACCGGGCAGTCCAGCTTCTCCCTTCTCACCCACGGGCGACTGAATGGACTGTCCTCGATCACCCGGTTCTCCACGATCCCCAGGCAAACCTGATTTGACAGAAGAATGAATTGTTGTCATACATCATTGTGATAGTAAAGGGTTTGACAAAAATTTGATTCAGTTTACTATTAGGGGAGTGTGACATAACGCTTCTGTTGAAGCCAGGAACAGTTATCGGGTTTGTTGTGCTGAGATAACTTGTTGGGTTTCTACTATGTAATTTGACGCATTCCATCTGCTGATGTTAGAAAGGCGACACAAAACGCGAAAGACCACATAAGTTATCTATAAACAGAATGTGAGGATTATGTTCCTCCACCTACTCATTTCGTTTGTCGTGGGTGTTTGTAAAACTTAAGTGGATATATCTAATAAAATGGGTAAGCTAGAATGCCAGATGGAATTACAATAAGTTTGCACTTAACTACAGTTCAAGGTCAATCAAAGTCTAACCAGAAGAACCTTCCGTCCTGTTCGCGATTGAGAAACCGAGGAGAACAAAGATATCAACTAAGCTGAACAGGAAACAGGGACAGCCTGTGTTCATAGCTCAGCCAACAGGAAGCGCTCATAACTATTTGAGAACTAGACAGTTTTCTCTTGAAATATATCATTTGAAAGATTTTCAGCACCGTTTGTACAACACAGGAACCGATAAAGTATCTAAGACTGTTTCGTTTATATCCGGGCAGAAATTGACGCTACGGGTAAGTCGAGTTAAAAAGTAACATCTGAATAAGCCCGGACCAGACAATTTTTACCGATGTAACAAGGCCCAAAATATCTAAGACAAACAATGGAAGGAATATTGTCATCCACCCGTACACCACCAGTGTGGGTAGTTTGGTAGGCATCTATCACCCTAGTTATAGAGAATACTGTCGACGTCATCGTCGCTCATTAGAACATTGATCCAGTAGATACTTAGAAACCGTTCTTTGCACTTCAAAAACCTCTGGCCGTGAACTAGAACCTCGATTGTCTTGATGGAACCCACTCAGGTTCGTTTCATTATAAAGCCATTCGTATCCGACCCTCCTCTGAAGCACCGGTGATTCACGTTTAGACTTTTAGTGAATCCATTGTGAATAGCGGCTGTCGTGAAGCACGTTGATGTCCTAACTCGCGGGACAGTACTCGTGGTGTCCAAGGCGTTGACCCTTTTTTCTTCTACCTATAAGTCAGTTAGTTGGGCGCGCATCAATTTGTAACCCGAGGCTTTGTTGCTCTTGTGAAGCATAAACAGCATTCCACTTTACGACAAAATTTCTGATGAGACATAGATCAACCAGACCACTCTACTATATACACCAGAAAACTTACCTTCTGGTCCCAGATTTCCCTTTTCACCAGGCGGTCCTCTGTTGCCCTTTAAACCTGTGGAACCATCTGGTCCACGTGGACCCGGACTTCCCTTCAGACCTTTCACGCCTGGGAAGCCTTTGATACCTTTCAAACCTGCTGGACCAGATGGACCACGTATGCCAGGGATTCCGTCGTTCCCTCTCAGTCCCTGCACACCCTTTGGACCCTTTTGTCCCACGAACCCCGGTTCCCCTTTTGCTCCTTTCGTTCCAGGAATCGGTTCCGCAAATGTGATCCCTGGGATACCTTTTGGACCCTTCTCACCCTGTGAAAATGTGGACAGTGGTCAGTTCAGAACCATCACATTTCACTTCGTTTCGGATGGAAAGATAAACCAGTGTACGCATGTCTTTTACATAAATAAATGAAAGAACGAATTACAGAGTTCAGTTATTGCACAAACTAGTTGCGGATCTCGAACTACTATCTTACTGATTGAATCGCAATTGTACACCGTGATTGGCATCACACCATTCAAATAGAATATCCATAAAGTTCCTAAAACAACGAGTTATGATGATTGGTCTGAGAAAAAGGTTAGCTGGTGTTGGAATTACAGCGCCAAATGAACTCACAACCTCCGGACAGCTGAACTCCTGAAAAAGGAGCTTTTCAAACATTTACTTGCTGCTTGCAATGTGCTGAGAAATTCCCTTTGGATCACGTATTGACCAAAGAACTAGCCAAGCAAACAGCTCTAACACATCAAAATGAATGATCTCTGCTTCCGGGGTACTCTTTAACCACTTAGAATCCAACATAATTTTACGTGTCCGAATTTGTCAGTCTCAGCGCTATGTTTTCCTCTCAAGACTAAGTACTGGAAACCTGTCCATCCGAATAGCCTATGGTCCGGAAACCCACAAGGCACAGCATACCTTACTTTGTTGGTACATGCTTCGTTAAAAATTAAGTTGAAAGATTCTATTGTCAGTCCGATTCAGCTTGCTGAATATCTTTGTCAAACATTGGGACTGAAAGAGCGGTTGTAGGTTTTGAATCTGAGTAAAGTTTTGAATGATTATTCAAAGCACCGAGTAGTTAAGTTCCGACCACAGGATAGGAAGAAATGAACTGCAGTCACCTTTCTTCAATCCACATCCAAGAAATATTATATGTATGTATGTATATAGCATTATATATTATATATATATATATTATATATATAGCATTACATAGTATATTTTTAGGTCATTATCAAAATTGTTCGCCCATACTACGTTGACACTATTTCTGGGGAACTTCAATTCGTGTACTTTTGACATCATTATCTATAGCTTTGGGATGACAGTGCTAGACAGAATTATAGGACCATGTCATGATGCCATCTCACTGAAAAATATTCCGATGACCTTTCTGTTTATTTAACCTCAAAATATCTACTTTACCTTCGATATGCTTTAGTAGGTAGGCTGATGATATTTTGCTCGACGCTTCTCCAATCCTGTTTCAAAGATGTCAGCAAGCCCGTATTACTACACTAGCTACCCAGTGTATTTTGCAAGGTCTCAACCTGGTGTGTATCAACAAATATGAATTGCGTGAGTCCAGCAGTCCAGACATTGGAAAACCTAGTATTGCTATTCCTTGCCATGGAGAATGAAAGGAAAATGGAATGGTTGTACAGTACCGCATAAGGTTACGACTCTCATATCATCAGAAGCTAGTTTCTATCCCATCTCGTGAAGATACTGAAACGACCAATTTGAAACCTGACCCCAACCAAGTGAGGACCCCGTGCAGTATTCAAGCACAGAAAATGTACTGAAGCACAAACGTCTGCGAAGGTAAAATTGGATGATCTGTAACCGGACTGAGAAGGGCCGTCCAGCAAAATGACATTCATATACCAACTAAATTAGGAAATATCCATTAGGGTTTTTGGGATGAAATGATCCAAAAAATCATTGTTGCGGGATGTGCCAGGTCCTCCGGAGGGATGGATTACCATCCAGCTAAATAGTCGCTCTACTCATTAGTAGGCAGATTCTCTGGGTGTCAAAATACAAAAGATGATTCAAACACGGATTCGAATTAGTCTACTGTGAGGAGCAATCTGGTAAGAAACAGTCTGAAAGTGCCAGTCGCATGAGGGCATCTCTGATTTTTCCGGGCCTAAATAATAATGTAGCTCATTTGCTGAGCTGTTTGAAGTACAACCATATTTTCATGATAACTTGTGATCCGATTTCCAGCCCATGGCTTAGTAAAAGTTAAGTCAGCCGCGGAAATCGATGATAAAAAATGAAGGGTCTAGTGATCTTGAGCTTTTCGAGGTCAAAGAATATCTTAACTTTTTGTGCTTGAAAACCTCAACGATACCCATACGTCACTACTTAACACCATTAATAGCCTCTCTCAAAAAAGACGTAAATTGTGGATGATGCAGCTGCACTGTACCAGCCCGCTTTTCAACATAGACCGGATTCGTATGTCAGACGAAATCTTGATTGAAATACCTGAAATCTGCTCACACTTTCCTAGGAATAGTCAGAAAGACCGAACAAGTGAGTCACACCTCTTGAGATTGTTCTTTTAACAAGATCTCCACTAAGCTTAAGGTATAAATCATGCTGTGTAACTCACCTTGGTTGCATGTGGATACCTCCCCTCCCCGAAGCGAAGGGTGAAATTGCAATAGCAATGACTTAATAGACGGCACAATCAATCAAAGCGCCGAGCCAAGCTTAGTCCCATTCTCTGGCCAGAACCAGTTCTGGAATGCCGTCATTTGCAAATGAGTGTATTTCGCTAATTCCGTGCAATTTAGTCTCAAGTAGAACATAAGGTTGACGGAAACTCGGGGACTGCGCCTACCTGATGAGCCCCAAGAGGGGCGAAACCGGTCGTGGGCTATCGAAGAATTTTCAGCAACCTTATGAATAGTGCATTACGAATATACATGTGTCGCGATATCTCGAATATCGTAGCAGCTGAAACATGAGGCGGCCTGGTGCAGCACATTCAGTTGCCTGGAAACATCACAAACGAGAGATTCAGCTGGGTTCCAGGTGAGTCTCTCGCAAAACCAAATTTGTTTGCAAATGAGTGTATTTCGCCTTCCATTTCTATTTTAACTAGACAAAGTTGTAGCCTTATTCAGTAAAACTATTCTTCGATGATTTCAGACAATGAAACCTTAACACACAAACAACTCACAGATGGGCCGGATAACCCCTTGGGACCTCTAGGGCCAGGTTCACCCGGTTCACCAACTGCTCCGTTTCTCCCAGGACGTCCAACAGAACCTGGCAAACCAGGGTCTCCTTTTTCACCGACTGGGCCGGGCGGACCCATATCTCCTGCTCTTCCCTGCTTGCCATCTAGGCCTGGCACACCTTTGGGACCCTGAATACCTGGTTCTCCCTTGAAGCCCTTTTCACCTTTGTAACCTTTCGTCCCGAAGCCTCTGGGACCAGGAACGCCCTTGGCACCCATTATTCCTGGATCACCTTGTTTACCAGGCTGGCCTTTTATTCCTGCAACGTGAAACAGTGGTAAGGTATGATTAATTCTGCCCTCAGATGGTTTTTTCACTCATGCTGAGATTCTTGACTCAGAGTTCACCAATAAATTCTGCTGGGAAAAGACAACAAATATGATCATTTTTCGAAGTTCATCACAGCATCACCAAAAATGAAACCAAATCACAGTGTGCATGTGGCAGTCATTAAAATCTAGAAGGGCTTTTTGGTTTAAATTAAAGCTTTTTAACGGTGAAATGAGAACCGCCCCTTACCCATTCCTTGAGCGTAAAAAAATCCATAAGGTGGATATTGTTTCCGTTTTAAGTGGCCTATTTGTTACACTCACTCGAAGATACACATGTCAAATATTCAAATATTTGCAGTGGACTGTCAGAATAGGCGATGCTGCAAAGGGATACTGAAAAGGACAGACAACACTACCAGCGATTTGGCTCTAACTAATTGTGGGCTTGTTTGACCTCTCTACAGATCAGCCCTTATCTGGAGAACCAGGCTAGAGAGAGACAGATAAAGATCAACGAAGAAAATTTCAGATCTAGTGATTCTTAGTGTATAACATCCCTGTTCGGTTAAGGTCGGTGTGCAAACGTAGATAGTACGCCCAATTCCACACAGATTGGACCATTTTACCTACATGACAGTGGGGGCCTGAAGTAACACAGTCTAAATTAATTACACGGTGAGTAAAACCACAAGTGCGTGTTTCAAATATTGCACAGCGGCTAAGAGACAACGCTCGTCACTGGAGCATAGGTGTAATTAGTAGTGTGACTGATGATCAGTATGCTGAAATGCGAAAGATAACTTGTCCAGTGCTGTGTCAACCTCCTTGACAGACTATGTGTGTGCTGTCCACTTCAGTCATTTTGTATAGGTCCCCATTCTGTGTAGTCAATGGTACTGCAGAAGAGCATAGCATAAATGTAGAACGACTCGTCTCCCAGTAATACTTTGTTAGCAAGTTAGAGATGTCACCAGAGAAGTAGTAAGGATATAAGCGACTCTTTCTGTCTGCAAATTCCTTGTCTCCATCCTCAGATAGCGATGGATTTAGCCACATGCAATATCTCACCATTTGTTGCCCTGCATGCGATTTGAAACGCATTCAAGTTTAAAGGTAACACGCTACTCATAAGGTTGCTGAAAACTCTGACAGCAACCTTACGAGTAGTGTATTACGTCTATACGAAGTATTGATATATCTCGAATATCGTACCAACTGAAACATGAGGCGGCCTGATGCAGCACATTCAGTTGAGGAGAACATAATAAATGAGAGATTCAGCTGGGTTCCAGGTGTCTCCCGTCAAAACTAAACTGAGTGAGAGTATAAGTCACTCAGATTTAGCTTCAGATAAATGATGAGCTATGGGTGAATCCGGTGTCGATCACGTAACTGCCTTTTGGTTTTGAGTTGCAAAGGTTGGGGTGACGACTCATACGTTGCTGCATCCAAATAGAGATGTAATCTACCGACTTTAGTCGAAGTTGCCTCGCAGTTCTACCTAGGCAGATGGTCAAAGACCCACATATTAAACGGGAAACGAAGTTGTATTTGGCATACTCATGTGGTATGCTTGCCAACTTCTTCGTAAGTGGTTGGTCAACAACCTTCTTAGATGGTTAACTGACACGATGAAACGTGAAAAGTTTAGTATGTTACTCCAGTAAGTCAAGTTCAATCTCGTTTGCCTTGATGCGTCCAGTCATCCACTAAGGTGGGACTGACAGACAACTTCGACTGGCTTGCCCGCAATACTCTCATGAAGAAAACCTCGTTTAGTTTCATTCATCTCATTTACTGTAAGTTTTATGGTACCATGAGCCTGAAGAGAAATGACAAAATATAACCGGTGTATTGATTTCAGTCATCGAAACCTGACTCACCTTTTACTCCAGGAAATCCTTTCTCTCCTTTCAATGACTCGCCGATGCGTCCAGGTTGTCCGGGAGAACCCTTGGGTCCAGGCTTTCCAGGTATTCCTTTGCTTCCTCTAAAACCGGGTGGTCCAGAGGGTCCAGGATCACCGGTATCTCCTCGTGGACCGGCTGCACCGTCCTCACCAGGAGGACCTGTCACACCCTTTGGACCAATGCGTCCTGGTAAACCTGGTTCTCCTTTGGGGCCAATTTGTCCTCGAGTACCCGGTAGACCAGGAGGACCTGAAATTCCCGCTTTTCCACGTGGACCTTCTTGACCGGGCAAGCCATCTACACCTTTGGGTCCTGGCAAACCTTTGGGTCCCTTCAACTCTAAACCGGGCACTACATCCAAGCCTTTCTCACCGCGTAGTCCTTCTGGGCCTGGATCACCGGACTGGCCCTTCTGTCCTTTTTCTCCTTTACGACCCTGTAAAACATCTCCAGCCTCACCGGGATCTCCGCGGGGGCCACGATCACCTGTCTCACCCTTCTTCCCTGCAAATCCTGGAATACCATCCATGCCTCTTTCACCTTTGGCACCTTTCAGTCCAGGATATCCCTTAGGACCTGGCGGCCCTGGCATGCCTGGTTCGCCCTGATGACCTGGGGGTCCCTTTCCAAAGCTTCCTGCTGGACCTGGTGCTCCACGTTGACCTGGTTCGCCCGGAGGTCCAGGAAAACCTTTCATTCCTTGAGGACCGGGGATCCCTTTAGGACCTATAACTCCAATGGGCCCTGGCTGGCCTTTGACGCCCTTAGGACCTGCATATCCCGGATCACCATCTGGACCTGGCAAGCCAACAGGGCCTGGATGACCAGGTTTACCCTGTTTTCCGGGCATGCCGGGTAAACCTTTTTCACCTTCACGTCCTATGGGAAAAATCAGAAAAGTGACGTTCTTAGCGATGAACGCAACCAGACTTTTTGCCCACTATAGAGTGCAACACAAGGTATTTAGTCAATAGTAGAATAGTATCGACAACAGGCTGGTCTTTGATCACCCCAGTCAACGAGGTTCAGGCTTAAATATGGTTGAACATAACCCTAGTTAGTCGTAGCACAGTGAATTTTTCGTAAACCACGGTCACAACTAAACGACAAAGTATAAGCACAAAAGATTGCAGCTGCTGTCAAAATAGACCAATGTGAAGTGTGGGTAATGCACTCAATGGTCTCTGGGCTATTTTCTTTCAAAAAGTACTAGTGTGCTATTCTAGTTTTGAATAACTATATTACAGGAGGTGATATTTTTGTATAAAAAAAATACGTCTGACTACAACGGAGTAGATTGCCAAGATAAGTGCTGCTCAATCGATGGAAAGCAATCCATCTATGAAGAGCCTGTCTCCTACGACTCAAGGGAAAATTGTGAATCTATCTGAAAAAGGTTTTGTGTGGATTAAAAGAAGAGGCTGCGTTAGTATAATCGTCAAATGTGAATGGTCTGCTGTCTACGCACACGCTTTACAATCATCACTAGCTTCACCCGCACTTGGATATTTTGCATAAGCTATTGCCTTTGCATTGAGACACAGGTCATGCGAGATCTCAGTATGCGAAAATCAGGTCAACAAAGCCGACCTTGTGGCCGACCGGTTAAATGATCTAACTACTAGAAGGAAGGTTGCGGCTCTGGGACTCTCTTGAGTCTGGTGAGGTGCACACTGCTTACGATTCCCAGTTGTTCAGTACTTCTTAGATTTTCAGCACAGACTGGCTTTACTTACAGGAAGAAATCTCAAGTGTAAAAACTCACATGTCTCGCACAAACAGTCTGTCAGATAGCTTGACGAATGTGGTTTGATAGGATAAGGATTTCAGTTCACTGGAAAACCAGTGACTCTGATTTGGATACGTACTTGGTAGAATGTGTCATAAAATGGGTGTTGTCGACGTCGAATATTATACTGGCAATTCCACTGTAAGAAGTATTCGACATAAATGTGAGCAATTCGTCCTCACCAGAACTATTCGTAAAATACTAAGTGAACCTGTAGCGCACAGCGCCGATAAAGTTGTCATCAGAAATTCAGCTCTATGCTCACAACCCTAAGACTTCCCCATAGCACTCCAAAACATTCAGAGGAGTGATATACAGCATCTACTCCTATGGGTCAACCGACCGGAGTAGCGCTGTACAACGAGCGTCGTACTTCTTCCGCATTTTGTCTATAAAATCTACATCACATTGAAGTTTGTTGCCACACACATGCGGTAACATCTCGCTTGTAGTTCACACTTACCAGCTTCGATGCATTGTGAAACGTTGACGTTGTAGTGCTCTTTGCTAAACAGTTCAGTGAAGGCCACATCTACCAGAGTTCTTGGGGTCCAAAAACATGTATCACTAAGAAAAAGTACCTTTGGACCGTAATTTTCCGAATCGTGTACCTTCCTTCTCTTTCGATGTGTAGTCGCCATTTGACCACCTACGTCATGCATCTAGTGTCACCTAGATGATCAGCTGGCAGTTTCACATCTCACCACTGTTTTGAATCGTTCAAATATCAGTCTGATGCTTTTCGCAGATAAATGCTCGGGGTCCACCCAACCTCGGTATGTAAATGAAGGCAGAGTGCAGATCTCTACGGGATGGGAAAATGTTACTGGTTGTTTTTACTGGCTGATTTAACTGGGGCCTTCTGCGACCTGACTGGGCCCGACGACATGTAATTTTAGATTACAGTACATCAAAGCATGCCCATTATGTGCTCTAATAGGCCTTTCCAGTGCAGGTTACTATGCCCTTCCTTAAGACTTTTAAACGAACAGTGCCATTTGGGGTTACATCGGAGATAGATACCAAGGTGCAACACAAAGCCTGCGATCAACCTTATTGGGAATGAAATCCATATAGCCTGGTCCTCGGTTCAAATCATGCAGCCGCCGCCGTAACGACTCGATGGAAATGAATGAGTTGACTTTATGTCTTTCATGCAGGTAACTTCAATGAACACTAATTTTCGCGAATACTCGTCCAACACCACCTAAACGCTTTGGAAAAGCAACTTTCGGGATGATGTATAGTTGATAAGGCCTCTCGGGTTACACTGACTCAGTTAAGCGACGGCTCTATCTAAGTGATCTGGGTAGCTGAGCTTAGCTGGTACCGTTGCTCACAAGATCAGCGGACTTGATTTTCATGCCCTGCAAAGTCAGTTGATACGTTTTGTTTCACACAGCATCTTTTGCGTGTTTGGCTATGAAATAACTCAAATAAATGCCCCCGCCCCAAGTTGGCGCAGCGTGAAGTCGAACGGTAAGCCGGCATTCAAATGGACCATTTGACGAACTTTTTTGTGCTTCAGGACGTGTGGAACAAGGATACAGATTGTCTAGCGTGACGGGGTCGGTGTTCAGCAGTGGACCAGCAAGGCGCTGTATCAGCTGAGTTCCCCTGTCATGATGACCTTCAGCTGAATGTGCTGAACGAAGGCTGTCTCGTCTTACAGTTGGAACGATAGAGAGTGTATCACTGTATTTCTCTTGACTCAATACTGATAACACAGTAGCCTTGTAATTAGTGTTGGATCATGAAAAACGCTCAACATTTCGTTTGAAAGCCTGCGCCCACTTTCCTGTAAAATCCCATGATAACGGCGCGTTGTGATCAAAGCTTGGCTGGTGGGGCTGGCTGGGGCAGGGCTTGTAAAGACAGCTTAGCCACCTGAGCATGACACGTGTAAAACTGACTTGCACCAACCAAAGTGTGGAAAGTTGCCAGCCTTACATTTTGGCGTAGTTGCACGAAAAACTGTCATTAAATAAGCCCTCAGTTGGCCGTAAGCTAGAGTTCACAAAAAAGGCTACTCGGTGAAATGCCATGACGCTGAAAGAGATGCTAGGTCATCCAGCATCGTGTTACATAAATCTGTGGCACCATAAGTGTGTTAGACGAAATTATGCTAGTTATGCAGTCAATCGACCACGTTGTCTAATGAGTGACTGAATGAAGACAGGAAAATCGTGCCTAAGCGACGAACTCGAGTGCTTCGTCGGGATATTGCATACAACGACTGTATATGAACCAGGAGGACAGCGCTTACGATTTGGGCGCGGGTGGCAAAACTCCAGGCTGAATGTATATGATCAACGATTATAATAGTAACTGACCTTAAAAACGCCTGTACTCACAGTCCATTTGAACCTTATGGTGCGCACAGACCTTGACCAACTCACAACACCTTTTGATGAAAAGAGAAAACGACCGTGACCAACCATCCGGTTGCCTTCAAAATAAACCCTCGATTTCACCTACGCTGACTTATTTCAAGATCCCCGTTTAGCTAACGCAACCACAAGTGCATACAGTAATTATCGTTCCCTGAATTGGCAGAACAACCACCAGGTTAAATTTCCCTCGCTCGGTATTCCGAACAATATTGTTGACTCAGAATCAGCAACGACTTTGGCCATTACGCATGAAAAACAGCGTCGTCCAATTGTCATTCACTTGGTCAGCAACCCAGGTAATCTCGGCGAATCAAAACGGGTCACATCAGCCGTCTATCGAAGCGATGTTATCGACTAGAATCACATTTGTTCAACGGAACCAGTAGTTTGAGGAATAGGGTTCTGTATCGAAATGAACCATTTCGCAGCTTCTTTTGTTCCAAACCGTTACATCCAGGAGGTGGACGTTTTCTAAAGCGGATAACATGTGGTATACTTCTCGCAAACCATGTGTGAGCGGCGGGGCACAAAGACGAAAGATTCTACCAATATTCAGAGGATGAAAAGGAAGAACAGAAGTTAAATTTTCCGTAGAGGCATGAAAACGCAGCACGCGTGCTTTCAGTCGAGTTTCGATTTGAGTAAAAAGTGATAAAGTGGTTGTCCGCCTGTTAAGGTTGCCCGAAATATCACACTGCTTACCTGCATGTCACAGAAAGAGAATTGTAACAACTGTATGTTCTTACCCTGTTCTCCAGGAAATCCTGGTAAACCTTTTTCACCTGGATAACCTTTTGGGCCAGGCTCGCCTTTGACGTACTCGTAGAGCTGATCCAGATAAATGTGCTCACCTGCAAACGGATAAACATAAAGATAACGGTCATAACTACTGACCCCGCGCATTCACAGAACAAAGGAAGAACTCATCGTGTGCATCTCACTGCCACATCTGAGAAACCCAAAAGATGCTTTATCCGAGGAAATCGATATAAGAAGCCTGATTTCCTATAGGGCAACCTCAGTCTATTCATGCAAAACCATGGGATTTTACTGGATTACAAACAGCAGTGTTGGCGGCTCTTTGCATACTTCATTGGATGTACAGATATGTTCTCTCCTAACCGGTGAGCCATCTAATTGGCTCTGTGGGACTGGTGGTCGATCTTTTTTTTCGAAGTCGCGTTGCTAACTGCATAACTGAAGTCCGAGTTCAACATTGTTAAAGACATCTGTGCAGCTATTGACCGATGGTGTTGTCAGCTTGTAGCGCGCTGGCCTGCTGGTTCCGTGTGACCTGGTTATCTCACAAAAGCTATTGTATGGTTTTTAATAATCGCTTTATTCTAACACCTCCAAAAATGAGGCACGGACTGGCGCAATTCCGAGTATTTAAACCCTTTTAAGAACACGGAATCTCTGCTGACACCATCGGTAGCTTTCGTCTGTCCGGAAAATCTAGTGGACATCACCCGGAACAAGTACTATAGAAGACATTCTACAGTTGTGATAGTGCTGACGTCCTCAAATTATTTACATGACGTTGATCCTCTGACGTGTCTTATCCACATAATTTGCTTAATATTCAATCATCAGATATAAAGATCCACACACGTGGTTGAACGTCATTATTTTTGCCGTGAGTATCTCCGACATTCCCGGCACAGCAGTTCGGTTGAAGTAGTCCTGTGGGGACAAGCTTTCTTGTTTTCCAGTTCGAGTTGAACTATATACAGATTCTGTCACTAATGTTGCACATACCGGTACTCCAATTTTATTTGATAAACAACATTGGAGAGTTATGCCTCTCCACTTATATGGATGGTGTCGTGTGCCTCCTAGCTGGTGCTTTCATGCTGTTTGCAAGTTTGGAGTGATCAATGACCGCCACTTTGAAGCATTCGTTATTTCCTTATTTCATACACATAAGGTACAGGGCAAAGCTGAGACAGATGTTGGTTTTGTAGTCATAAACGCCACATATCTTACTAATCTCTGTCAGATATACACAAACTCTGGTTCTGATTGGTCGTACCACCCAAACTTGAAGATACGTGTGCGGTTGTCGGCCCAATGCTTTTAGAACGGGCTGATCGCCTTTTTCACAGGACATACGATGACAAACGTTATTAGAAGCGGTGTACCGTTTCTGTTCAACACTATTTGTTGCACTATTTCCGTTTGCGCAGTCTAAACAAGATATCCAGTAACCGGAGTCCACCTTCTCCTGTAATTTGATGGTTTGAAGGTCGCGATTACTGAAATGTAATTTCAACAAAAGCCCTAATCAAAGCATTCATCCTCGGCGGTTTACGCAGAAGTAAATCCGGTTTCGGTGCGACACCTTCCCAATCGGACTAGATATAACTGCAAGGGAGCTCTCCTCTACTGTGGCCAACCAAATTAGATCTGCCATGATTTTCGGCTCACTAATCGATATCCATATAAAAGTAGTGCTCCTCTATGCGTCTATTTCCCCGTTACAGCCAAGCTTACTCCTATCATCCCACATAAACCTTGTTTAACTGAGGTTTGGTTCCTACTATTTTCCGGTTATACGTGTCCAGCAATCCACCTTCAACTGCTAGAATTAAACAACCCAAGGATTAGAAATTCTGGTAGAGTTAACTCCTCACAACGTAGCATCTCTCATGCCCACACACGTTCACAACCTGAGGCCACCCGCCGTGACGAATGCTCGCGACTGAGTAAAACTTCTCTTATTTGCTTATTTGGATTTCATAATTTCAAACAGCCACCAATAGCCCTATTACCACAAAAATAGACAGCTACAACTAGACCTGCAGCTTACCATCTTCTCCAGGTTCGCCTTTTGCACCTTTGGGTCCATCACGCCCAGGTAGGCCAGGTGATCCCTTGCGAGAATCGAATACACGGCCTGGTATTCCGGATTCTCCTCGCTGCCCAGGTTTACCAGGAGTACCGTGGAAACCGGGCAGTCCAGCTGGACCAGGTTCACCCTATGTGATTCAAGCACGCAAATTAGTCATTTTTTCGCAGTACTACAGGACTGGAAAAGGGAATTCACGAATATTAATGATAGTACTCTATGGATGGTTGAATATCCGTATTCTAACTCACTCTCACTCCTTTCGGGCCAGGTATGCCCTTGGGACCGGGATAACCCTTTGGACCCGTCTCTCCAAGGACGCCCATTCGACCAGGCATTCCAATTTCACCACGAGGAGCTTCTGGAACGGTTGCATTCACAAATTCCACAGGACCTGGTTCACCTTTCATTCCACGCGGCCCGTCGCTGCCTCGCTCACCTTTCTCCCCCTTTGAAAAATGGAATGGCAAATACGTTCAAACCTTGCATTCGTCTCAATTATATATTGAACCGTTTATATACACAAGCCAGCAGCTCTACACCATATCTTTATACTCACGCACAACATAAGGGTAGTCCGGTCTCATTTTTCTGGTCAGTAAACTCATCGTGAGAATGTTTTATCAGAACATGCGACCAGCTATGCTCAACGCGCTAAGCCTGCTTGATTCCACAATGATTTTGCGCATGATTAGAGCACTTTCGAGTTGTGTCTTTGTTCGCCTGTGGGGTACAGGATATGGAGGAGTCTATCAAATTATTGATTTCGATTTGATGCACAAATGTGATACTTCTTCCACACCTAATGATGTCTCATTTTATCTGTTTCATTTCTTATTACCTTTTGCAACATTCGTGAGAATACACTCCCCAAAAACAAAATTTTTTCCATTTTTGTGGCGTATTCGGAGTTTTATATCAAAATAAGGTTTAACAACTTCGTAAGGGAAACTACTCACACGGTTTCTGCAAAATCCTCGACAGCCCATGACCGGTTTTCGCCCTTCTTGGGGCTCATCAGTCCCACAGTTTCCATCAACCTTATGTTCTATTTGAACCCAAATTGCGTGAAATTCGAGGAATGCACTCACTTGCATCCCAATTTGGTTTTCAGGGGAAACTCACCTGAAACCCAGCTGAATCTCTCGTTTATGGTATGAAAATGAGTGTATTTGTCGGATTTAACCACTTCCTTTTGGATTTCACACGGAGCTACATAGCTTATAGGTATCGGGAATTAAGCCTTGAATTCAGCCCTGATTTTAATTGCGTGGTTTTGGCTCACCATCCCAATCGAAAATTTGATAATCCTCAAGTTGGAGGAGGGATGTGGCGAAGACTAGAAAAGTATTCCACTATTCGGTTTGGTTTGGAGGATCGTCGCGCGGTTGTAGCAGGATCGGTTAGGAGACTCGCTAAATAACAGTTTCCAATTTCCACTGATCCCATTTGCTCGCCGGACGCCTCTGAATTGAGGCTAGTTTGTTTACCCTGTTAATATCTTATACCTCATTTTCTGTGTTTCAGGAACAGTGATTTGACGTAGAACACTGTGATCCTAAAGCGTTTCTTATGAAGCGTTCATATTACATGCTGTCTCCTCTCAGGCTTCACAACCTTCCTTCACAATGAGCAGTTACCCATGACGCGACAAGTAAAGTCGAATGGAACAATGTCTATGGTTTCTGTGAGGACTTCCGGAACCTACCTTTTCCCCAGGAAATCCAGGTTGTCCGTCCTTGCCCTGGGGTCCAACTAGACCCTTTTGTCCAGGTGCTCCATCCAGTCCGGGAAGACCAGCTGGTCCAGGTTGACCTGGGAAACCTTTGGGTCCAGGAATCCCGGGCCTACCGTCCGGACATACAACACAATCACCTTTCGGGCCAATGGGCCCAGGGTCACCATCCCGTCCACGGAGTCCAGCCAGACCGGGCATGCCCTTTACACCTTTTGGTCCAGGTGGTCCATCAATGGTCGGCCCGTCCTCCCCAGGTTCACCTTTGATACCAGGCAGACCAGTATCTCCGCGTTCACCTGACGAAATGAAGGGAGATTACAGCTTATTGACTGATTCAGTGGTGTCATCCGTCAGATTTATCAGTCATTTATTAGTCATTCTACCACTGGAACTTTATGCTTGCACACCTGTGTTCTAAACGATAGAAAAGCCCCTTGGGCACAAGATATGCTAAAAGTTTCTGAAGGGTAATAAGATAGATATTCGTTACAGCTCATGTTATATTTTTCGAACGGCAAGTAATTCCAGCCCTATTGCATAAAAATTGACCTAAGTAGTGTATTAGCACCCCCTAGACAATCTTAATTTTCCTTTCCTGGATAGTTACGTGGATCGTGGCTTTTAGCTGGCAAACTGAGAGTGAGCGCGGATGGGCACGCGTTTCTTTGGGCGTCTTTCCCCCAAAAACGTTGCAGGTTCTTCAACGCATCTTGACACAACGCATCGGATACAATCAACCTGGTAATTCAGCTTGGATTTGGCAAGCAAGGTAGGCGGATCAGAACACAAGTGGTTTCTTCATCAAATACTGCATTTACTGGATTGCTCCATTTGGATGCTGAGTAACAGGACATCACGTGTTGCTTCTAATACAACTAAAAGGTCAAAGTAGAGTCGCATGAACTCTGGTCTACAATTCACAGCAAGTAGCCGTTCTTATCTGCGGCGCTTGGGTGATTGGAATCCATGTGTTACGCATGTCGAACGGTGAATGTCTATCATAGATTTGAAAATGGTCACAGGTAATAGGCAGCTCATACTGTCATCCGGATAGATGCCACATCCAAACTTCAAACGACTGGTCGAAGTAAGCTTGTTGGTTAGTAAGTGGGTTTTGGTTGGATTAAATCTGCACTGCAGGCGTATTCACTTTAGACCTTTTTAGGTCATACCGAGCATATATCGTTTTGCCCTACTTGACTGAAATTCTCGTCGAGTATATCTCGAATTATCCCTTAATTCGTGTATTACAGCTTCTATTAACACCTGAGCTGGACAGTGCAAACCTAGTAATGCCCGCAACACCTGGTTACACAAAGACAGTGATGGAGCGTTTGTAATCGAATGGTGCAGCTCGGTGACCGAACCAGTGACAATCTGGGCTACTAGTATTCCCTCATACTAACAAGTAGCCTTGACCATTTTTTACCTTAGAGATTGATAGAAACTACACTTCTTAATCAGCTCGGTCACCCCTAGTGTGGTGAACCTATCAACGATTGCATAGTTAGTCTCAGTGGTTTAACAAGCCTCTGAAAAAAGTCTGGCGTGAGCCGCTGGACGAAGTCAGTTTCTGGTTCTGTGTGGGCTTGGCGTCAAGCCCGCCTAATGGTGACTCATAAACTAGTGATATTCGTGTACTATTGACTGTGATTCATGCACCGGCCGAACGCAAGTTAGGTTTTGTTTTGTAGCTCATGTCCGTTAGCCACTTACCTGATAAAACAACTGTTTGTCCGTGTCGTGTTGAGAAAAACTGGCATATTAGCAACGCGAAGTAATAAACGCCAGATCGACGAACGCTTCCTACACACCACGGCTACAATGCAGACATGGTTACAATCAATCTGATCTAGTGTTTTTTACCCACGAAAGTCCAAAACTCCTCACCATGAACAGTTGTTCAGTGCACGCTTCTCCTGAAGGGCCGACCACGGCCGTTGAAGATCATTACCACTCTGATTGGTGAAAACTGCCGATAGTGTTTAATCTGTGCTACATTTCACTTACTGCCTAGAGCGACCAAAGTTGAGACCAACCATATCAGTTAGAGTGACAAAAATCGAAGCTCTGATAGCATTTATTGTCAAATTTCAGTTTTCGAATTACCTATAAAGGACCTAATTTCCTACGAGATCATTGAAGCACGCTAAGTGACATAGGGCTGTCTTCAGAGTGAATCACTGGAAACGCGTAAGTTTGCTGATGTGTACCATTTGTAAGGAATACAGTCGTTTAGTGTGCTTGGCTTTGTGGAAGACTACTTGATACCACCCGGTGCGGCGAAAAAATGTCCAGCACTGCTATCAATATCTCAAATTCGAGTGAAGCAGTTTTCCGCCTAGGAACAAAAAACCCCTTACATAGGCCGAACTTGAGCTCTGTCAGACAAGGATTCTGTGTACCCTAACTACAGTCTGTAATAAAAACTGCCACTGATTTTCTGGTAATTCTAACGGATCAATGATATTTTCGAAGTATGGAATACAAATGCGACGATTTTGAATAGTTTACATTCCTACTTGTGCACTCAAGACGGTGCAAAACGGGTGTTTTCTACGGTCTTCAGATGCCCATTGAATATTTTCGCTTTCAGTTTTCCTTATTGACAATTACATCCATTAACAGGCAGAGTTGGCGAGTATTACGATTAGATATATGGCGAACTAACTTGGAGCGCATGCGAATGCGCGTGACGTAAGATGACTTTTGCGTCAGCCCAGTCACTAGTGCATCATTAAGGTGTTCGAACTGAAGAATTCATTTCTCACTATGCACAATGTTTCTTTTTTTACTATGCATTACATGCGTAGGTTATAGGGTAAGTGGTCCACCAGGACAGAACAGTTAACTGTTGAGGTAGCTGACAGAAAGAATTTGATCATTTAAACATGGTCGTAATGTCATTCTCTGTCCATTAGGCTCACTTTGGCCGACTGAGGTGAACAACTAACCTTCTAATAAGCAAACCACTCTATCAGAAGGTTCTTGGACTACAACAGTTTGCATCAAATCCACAGTTAGCACGGGTTTTTATATTGTTAAGTGTATTTATTCACATGCTGATCTGTGTACTGTAGGCAAGTGATTACTGTGGGTATTTCCAGGGTGTACTCCAAATTACTCAACAAAGTTTCGATGCCGTTAGACGGTTTATCAAGTGAAATCTGATCCTTTAGCTTCTTCACCCACTAACCCTGGCATCAATTGTTGTGGAGCATAACTACTCCAGTTACCTAAAGTTTACAGTGGAAATGGAGCAAAATGAAAAGAGTGCATTACTGAGTGCGATGCTGTGCAGACAAAAACGGCAATATATCATACCGCATTGAGCAGGAGGCAAACATGAATTAGAAACGATTATCTGTCGAAATTTATTGACAGACCAATTGAACCGCTCACACTGAGAAAACCGGTAAGCTTCACCCTGTCATTCAAAGTAAGAAATCATCCCTTAAGGAGAGTCGTCCAAATGCAGCTGTCAAACAAACTTACAACTCTGTCCAATTACTAATGCTCGAAGAATATAGAAGACACCCCAGCCCCCCACCCCAACCTTGTACATCAATTTGCTTGTATCCGTGGGTTGTAGAACAACCAGAATCGAATAACACACCCCAAAACAACTCAAGAAATCTGAATCTCATTGTCCGGACTGTGCCATATCCATACGTATTTTACACATTATTAATGCACCAACTGTCACTGAAGAAATGTGAAAGCACAACCACAAACTTCACATTGCAGAAGCTGTAACTTGTTGCACCCAGAAGCAGTTTGCTAGTAATTTTGCACTGGAACACTTCACTCTATCTGGTCACACGATTTCATTACATGGCTCTTTTATTGCTCTTCCTACGCACCCAGCTTTAGTTTTGGTTCATTATCGACCACTCCATCCCTATTCCCGATCAATTTTTATTCACGTAATCTTGATTGCAAGCATCATATGTGTTCAGTCATTCACTCATATCGCTTTAATCAGTTAGGTCAACTCTCCTATGTGACATGACCTAGTGAACTTTTGCAAGCCTGCTTTGTTATTTACTCGTTGTGCGTCACATGACAGGAGTAACTCGTGAGCTCCGATCGAAATGTCCGTGAGCAAGATATCTTGACTTTAGCACCTTTAAATTTTTCCTTCTACTTAACACTAATTCCGAGTGTATTGTCGTAGCAAGTTCCTAAATATGATTGAGAAAGCGAAATTTTACGTTCCAAATCTAAAGAGTGTTTAGCACAAATAGGCAACGGAGATCCCGTATAATAATATAAAAAATCACAAAACTCACCCGTCTCTCCCATAGGTCCGGGAAATCCACGTGGGCCTTTTTCACCCTTAACTCCATACACATCCCTGCCAGGGAAGCCTTTTTCGCCTTTTCTTCCAGGAATTCCAGGTCGACCTTGTTTACCACGTTTCCCTTCGATTCCCTGTAAACCTGAATAGTGTGGAGGAGAAGTCGAGAAATGAGTGTGGAGTTAGGAAGTGGAAAACATTGTTCTGAGAGGTGTGGACCTCCATACAGAGCTTTAGTTTCAGCAAACTAGATTCAAGTTTTGACTCAACAGCCCTGGTAGTATGCTCACATACATTTAATTAGTTTGTACTGGGAGTGACGATAAAACAGAAGTGCTTACCCTTCTCGCCTTTCCTTCCGGGCTCTCCGGGAATCACGTTCCCATAGCCAGCTCCTCGAGGCCCTTTAGGACCTGGTTCACCCCGCGAACCAGGTTCACCCTCGAATCCTTTGGGCCCCATTTGACCTTGAAGAAAAAGTAGGTAGTATGATGCAGTAAAGAAGGTTTTACTGTGTAACCTATAAAAAGTGACTTGGATAAAAAGTTATAGACGCATCTTTAAGTTTAGCGGGCTACAACTCCTCACTTTGCCGAATTTCTCTCTATAGCAGACATACCCTACCCGTTAACACAATGGTGCAATGCAAATATCACACTGTTTCATCTACATTGATATATGCTTCTTTGAAACGAATCTACGTAACTCAGACAGCTAAATACTCTATCATTAAGACCGATCCTACACGGGAAAGAAAGCGGTGTGTGGACTCTTATATCGGCTTGTATTTAATGTGTTCGATTACTCAATATGCCCTAAATATGAGGTTACAAAACGAAGTAAAAACAATAGACGTTGATCGCATGAAAGTTATGCCGGCAAACGTACGTGGAATTCATCTTTCGATATAAATATGTCAATAGATCATCACCATTTCATACATGGAAAAGAGAATTTTGTTCACTGTATGGATGGTCTCCAAAATTCCGTTAACCACTTGGGTCTACTGACAAGGCTTGAAAGTTCCGGGCCAGACTCGGTTCGAATCTTGTTAGACTGATTGATCGCCATATGGATTATAGTACGGATTATAACATCTTAGTCCACTACGCTCTTTTGACTTTAAACTTTCCGTATAACTTGAGGCTATCTGAAATTTTCCCTTTGATACCATCAACTTTCATGTTTTTGGTCATTAGATGCTGTACATGTAGAGACCGTAGTTCTGGTTAACAAGTTTCATCAAAGGAAGCAGACAACGAAAATCGTCAGAAGGATCCAAGATGAACGAATGTCATGAAAATCACCTTGGCACACTCGGTTAGTTATTCAACCCTTCCATTGAGGCTTCACTGCGAAATTCAAGTCTTGAAAATTTTTTGGCAAAAAAATTCACCCCTATCAACACGATCGGATACATCGAATTACTCCCTGCATTCGAAAACTTGTGAACTGCCTATGGTCGCTAAGCTGAACTGAGCTGAAGTCAATCAACTCCTGTGGACCGCATCTCCACGTCCTTGTTTTTCTCACCTTATCATGAATTTTATCTAACCTGATCGTCTCTCTGACGTAATCGTAATCATTTTAAGGATAACCCAAATCCAGCTACCATTATTTTCCACCCAATTTCACACAACTTCAACCTAACCCCAACCCCCTCCCCTTGTGGAATTAGGTCAGGAAAACCATTACTCAGCCATACAAGTCTCGATCGGCACAAAAACCAGCCCCCCTTCCTATGCGTCATTCGTCTCGAATACCTGCGGTACATATGTTAACAGAGCAGGCCTACCGTATGAGTCCAGAGGAGTGAGGGTGGAACTGGCGACGGTCTTTCGCCGCCCCCAGATGCGTGTCCGAGACCGAGAACCCATCAAAGCTATCTGACTCACTGCACCGTGGCTAAGTTAGAAAACGCGAACATGTTCACCCGTTCAGACGTAAAAATCCGGATGAGTCCAGCATGCGCTGGTGGAGTAGTGGTAACACGCTCGCCTCGCATGTCAGATGTGAGGAGTCCAAACCCCGGCACGGCCACTGAATATGCACTGCTGATGAGCTCTAATAAGAGCAAAACTCGAGTCCAGTGCTTCCCCCCTTTGGTGTGGACTCACTAGGACGATTGCCCGAGGACAGCAGGACGACTATTCAAACGAGAGTCATGTGGGTGTGTTCTAAGTCAGAAAGGACACTGGTAGTCGGGAAAATGGTGAATCATTCCAGGAAATGGTACAAATTTAGGTGAAAATGACCATACCTTAGTGTCAACTTACCCGGTATTCCAGGAGGACCCGGTTCGCCCGGCTCACCCACAGCACCGTCAGGTCCGGGCACCGGAGGAACATCCATCGTCTCGCCTTTCTCACCCTGCACGTGTGGGAACAGTGACAACAGTCTGTTTGTAGATTTCCGTCTAGCATTTACAATATTTACCCTCATGTGGTTATGGATAGTGATATCTGTTTTAAATGAATTTGCACCTAGCTTTTGATGGCCAGGAAATCTGAGAGAAGTTATCTCCATGGTGCGGAGATCCGTTAACTGTTTCATGAACGGGAGCTGTTACAGCTGTGAGAAGTACTCCCCTGTTAGCTGAAGAGGTTGGACGAATGAAAAAAATGATATTCTACTTAAAGTAGAATGCCAACGTTGTAAGCTGCTACTTCGTTTTTCACAGAACTAGACTCCATTATGATGCTCGATTGTTCCTTCGAGTCATTTGAGCTGTTTTGACTTTTTTTTAGGTAACCAGGTTTTCCCACAGATTCCTTTTCGCTCTGAACTGATAAACTTGTGTATTTGGCAGTAAATTAATGTGATGATACATATATCCTATTGTGTCATATTGGTGTAAGGGTAGGATTTCTCTCGATTAAACAATATTTGGTAGATGTACTATGTGGCTGTTTTTACCTTCAGTAGATGTAAAGTTGACCATATTATAAAAGTCAGGGTAACAACGACGGTACTTCTGGGGGGGGTGTATTAATTTGCTGGTATTCGTTGTTGTTTTTGCCGTGAGCAACCTCCAAAGAGGAGCTAATATAAAGTGAGGTGGCAAATAGACTATACATAGGTACCAGAAAAAAGCACATGCCTACTTACCTTTTCACCTTTTGGACCACGTGAGCCCGAATAACCCTTGTCTCCAGTCTGTCCCCTGAAACCTGGTGGTCCGATGGGTCCCGGCAAACCATCTTGTCCCGGTCGACCTGGGACTCCAGGTAGGCCTGGTGCGCCAGGCTTTCCAAATTTCCCCTGAAAAATTAATCATAAAGCGTAGAATTAATGGAATCTAGCAATCACTGAACGTACAGCAGATGATACAAACAGGGAAGAAAGTTTGTTAGAAATAACTGGCATTTTATTGGAACACCTGTTACTTTTGCACCAGCAACCAACCAATTTTAGTCATTCGAACATTGAGTGCTTTGTTCTTCAAGATCCTTGACGTAAACATTCTAATGAATCTACTTCGAAGTTGCTTTTTATTTATTCGGTATCCTGACAAGGGAGTACCGTACGTTTGGTAGGTTGTGACCAGGGAAGCGTTGGCCCGGAACAGAAACAAAAATCCTGGTCCGTATTTAATTGTGTACCGTCAACCATTAGTCGGCAAGGTTGGGTTTTTCACACTCTGTGTGAAGCAGCAACAACAACAGACGAGACACCGAACTACCCCTCGTAGGCAACGGTCCGCAGGCGGCTATTGCACTTCAAAGGTCGACTGAGAACCAAGTGTGCATTTCGACGTTGCACATTTGAATCTGTAAAGTGTACTGTTACTTAGGGGAACGTCGGTGGATCAGTGTATAATAAGCGGTCGTTGACCTATTCTCTGGGCTTGTCTCAAGCTAGCTGACCAAGGCCGTCACTCTGGATGGTAGTGAAAAGTCTGCAACCAAAGTATAAGGCTCAGTGAACAAACAGATGGCCATGTAAAGTAGTTTGCACTCACGAAAATGATCACTAAAGTCAATTTATCTGTCGGCTACTGTTACACAGTGCTGTTTGGCCGCTCCAGGACAAACAGTTCAGTGTTCATTCACTGACCGGAAGATTGAGGATTCGAACCTCCCTAGAGTTTCGTGAGATGCTCACCGCCGATTATTCACAGTACGGATGAAATAGCTGTACAGTGCCTCTCACCTTTTCCGCACAGACGGGCTTCACTGACTGGACGAAATCTCAGTTGGAAATTACAAGACCTTCTCACACTACGATCACTTCGACCTTTGTCATAACACGCAGCCAAGAGAACCGGAGAAGTGAGAAGACGGAAGTCACTTCCTATTAGCGTGGGACAAATAAGTTACAATAGGAAATGATGCCTTGGGAGATATTTTCAAATGTCTTAGGTAGGTAATCCATGCCTCTAAACTTGAAGCAAACCTTGAAGACATCTGGCGATGGAAAACATCTTAAATTCGGGAGCAACAGACAAGTGCTTCGTGTTTGTGAGTGGACACTGGTCTTTCTTAGATTCATCTTGCCCAAATATCTTGGTTCCTTTTGGCGGAGCAATAATTTTCCATTAATTCGGTGGAAGTTTAAGGACGGTTTTTGTAAAAACAACTCACTGTCAGACCAGGATCCCCAATTTCACCGGGTGATCCTATAACACCCTTGAACCCAGATGGTCCCTGTTGAAAAAGAAGAAAGAGGTTAAACTAAGTGATGAAATATCTTAACCGAGCCCATCCACAAAAGAGCGACAACATTTCATTCCCACAGACAGCATCCGTTATTCATTGTACACTCCTGAAAACGTACTACTTATTGAGCTTGTGAAAAATTTTCGATGGTTCATATTTTAGTCACACTCAAACAAGATTCGGTTCATAACTGCGCTGTCCTGATGGACCGTACGATCTGGTAGGTAGCAGACACTGTTGTTTGTTTATGGCGTCGGCGGAGACAAGCATTCCACCGACAGTGCGGTTGGCGTAATCTCCATACTAGTTCGGTATTGAGCTTCCGTAGAACGTCGGACATGGTTTCATAAGCCAGACTGGTACCAACAAAATTCTTTTTCTAATGTTCCCATGCGTTTTTCTTACAAATCTGCTTAAAGGTCGAAGATGATGGTGAAAACGAAGGATGGTAGGCACGGTTCCGCAAGGCCAAAAACATCAGATGGGACAAAGCGTCACCAGATGCTGCACGTTTCTGCTCATGCTACTCATTATTTGTCGTGTCTCATCGGCGAGTCAATGAGTCTCGAGTCGAGTCTCTCCGGTCGGAGCTGCCTAGTAGGCACGTTCAGCCTTATTTTCGTCACCAGCTGAACTGAACTGTGTTCACAAAACAGGAGTCGCCTGCCAGGCTAGCCGTCGACCTTCGTTTAACCTCGATCACTGAGACTCGCAGCTGTCCAGACCGGATGTCTGCTAAATGGTATGCATTTTTATTCTTTCACCTGAATCGAGACATTTTAAATTATTGCATTATAAATCAAGGCAATGCATTGATCTTTTGTGTCCAATCGAATTGAAAATTGTTGGGAAACTCTACTGAGTTCTGCTTTCCAAAATGGCAGTCTAATTAGGGACAAGAGGAAATTCGAATTATGGTGGGAGCTCTCAAATTTACTGGTGACAACTGACACTCATCAACTTCCACCAATTTCTAAGGATTCTTGCTGCACGTCTGTATCCCCACTAAGTACCGTAATTACGTGCTACCAAGGGTCGGCAGTGGAGAAGATACTATGCGATGACTGAAATCCTTGAAAAATGTTTCCTACGGCAACCGAAACGTCAGATTATAACAACTTACTCCACTATGATGTGTTCTGACTTTAAACTTTCCATATTATGAACCACATGGCGCTCAACGTGTCTAACAAGATTTAAGCTGAGTTTGGCCCAGAACTCCTGATTCAAGCAGTCAGCTAGATGAAGCCAAACTAAGGCGACAAGTCAACGTCCCACATACTTAAAAATGCTTGGGTTGCGACTTATCTGTGGTATAGGTTACTGTGTTTGCGAACGGAACATGAGTTAACGATACTCGCTGCTTTTCTCGATTCGGATTTGATCTCTTTTGACCCAATTCCAGGAAGTAAGTGCTACACGAACTCAAAAATTTGAGGGATAGTGATTTGATGCAGTCATTCTCGTCCGCTCTTCTGACGTGGTAATCACTTACCTGTCTGCCTTTAACGCCTGGGTCACCTATCGGTCCTGGCAAACCCGCTGGGCCTGGTTGGCCTTTCATTCCAATACTAGGAAAAACGAAGAAACGCATTGTCAGGTAATCAACTGAAACGCAAGGCAGCCCGTTTTTTGTGTGTATGCTTGTGCTAACGTGAATGCTAAGAGCAACTGAACACGCACTGATTTAAAATACAGCTAATAGAATGCAGCATGAAAGCTCAGTAGTTCATGTTACAGTGAATACCAAACAGATGGAAATGTAAACCTTTAGTGAACCAAAAACATGTTTTTCACGCCTGATCATGTTAAGGACAAGTACTCGCATAACTCAACTGCGGATTTGGTCCGCTTCTGGTCACCTATTCCGCTTGCCAACTTGGCCTGTCCTGAAAGAAATCCCCAACGGCGACCAGATCTAAAGAGCACCCATTCAGCTGCACACTGACTATGTCTCCTCGTTTGGTGACGAAACGTTTGCAAGTTAATTGCCAAGCTCGGCGAGCAGACCAACAGCCACTAAATGGCATCCATTTCGTTCCATTCTAGAGGATATTACGTGACAAACGAGGACACTGAGAAACCTCAGCCGACGACCAGTAAAACTTGAGTTACCATTTCCACTAAACTCTTACCAGTAGGTCATCTTAAGTGAGCAAGCTATTTAGTGTGAAACAGCCGGAAGTTCAAAAGCTTTTTGCATTGACGTTTTTTTAAACGATCACACTAAACTAACCCTCAAGTATACAGAGTACATCTGGAAGGTTAGCTATGCGCATACACAAAACGACAGAATGCAGCCTTGATTTCTCAACTACCAGGCAAGACAAAAATCGTTGCAACTGTTGCATTATTTTCAGCCAGCCTGAATTCAAGCTGGAATACGGTGCTTTAAAGAGGGATGCGGTTAGGTTGGTTCAGTGGATCTTTTTACCTCTCTGGTTTGCATCCCTCGTAAAATGCTTTGGGATCAGCTGCCATACCCCTCTCAAAAAACTGTATACTTGGCATCTCTGCAATAAGGACTATAGTAATCTTTTCAGTTGGGAATGTTAGACCTTGTTGGAGATTCGGCAGATAATTTAATGTTCCCATAGCCAACCGATTGTCTTCGGTGGCTCACGTTGTTGTCTGCTCCCCCCTCCATCAAGAAGGCGTTTTTGTGTATCCCGATTGTTTCCCTGCTGGGAGAATTAGTGGAAGCACGCTTGTGCGAAATAAATGTGGACTGCGCCTACCTGATGAGCCCCAAGAAGGGTGAAACTGGTCGTGGGCTGTCGAAGAGTTTTCAGCGACCTTATGAGTAGTGTATTACGTCTATACACTTATCGCGATATCTCGAATATCGTACCAAGTGAAACATGAGGCGGCCTGGTGCAGCACATTCAGTTGCTTTAAAATATCATAAACGAGAATTTCAGCTTGGTTCCAGGTGAGTCACCCGTCAAAACCAAATTGGTATGCAAATGAGTGTATTACGTTGTGTGATTTTGGTCGCGCTGGGATCTGAACCCCGGGCGTCTGACATGCGGGGTGAGCCTGTTGCCAATGCTTTACCAGTGCACTCTGGACGGAACTGAACCACGGCGATCCGCTAACCCTGATAGCTTTGTAGGAAATTAGCCATGTGCTGATGTGATGTTTGAGCTCGCTGGACCCACGGCGTTGTGGCATTAAATTCCGAATAGGATATCGAGGTTTTTATCTTGTGAATAATAACGGACAGTCTTTTCGAACTATGGGATATCTATGCAAGTTTTTGACCGCAAGTTCGCTTGACTCATCCCAAAGAGGACCAGATCAACCAACTTGTTTTATATCTTCCAGCTTATTGAGGAGAGCTGAAGGATCCATTGGGATCCATAACTCAACTCATCCAGGCTGGTTCGAGTAAGGATATCGGGCTACACAGCGATTCGGGGGATTAGTTGCAGAAAATAAACAGTTAGCTTCTCGAACAGAATACGCGAGCCCCATATCACTCCAAATGATGAAAGTCCGTATGTTTAAAAACGTAGTTGTTGGTCTCCTTGGCAATCAACTGCACAGACTGGTTTTAGATCATTAGCAGTTGTCGTCCGCTTTCACCAGACAAATGTCTTTCCTACCGCGATAATGTTGTCTTTGTGAAACAGGAATTCACCGTGAGAGGAGTACAAATTTTAATCATATGTATGTGGATAGAAGGCCTTCACAATGTGATTCCCTGTGGTCTCCTAATTAAATTTAGTCTACAGAAATCGTCTTATCACGTTTTCATACCAATCACTTTCGGTATTTACAGCTTATGCCAGACAAGCTCTAAAACCACGAAGTCAACGTAATACATGATGAGCTCACACTCGTCCTTTGATCAAAGTTGAGTCATCGTAAGAGGTGCCTTTTTCACCCTTGTCCCCTTTCAGTCCTTGTTCTGCCTGAAAGAATAGAGAGAATAAGAAAAGATACTGAAAAGGTGGTGCTCTCTCTAAGAATTCGAATATACTTTATATGAAAAGGATTATGAAAACTGGTGGAAGACGTTCATTATTTCTATGGCTACCGATTTTCGGTTGACGAAACTGTTATCCGCAGAGTCCACATTAGGTGTTACTTAATGAATCAGTAAGTAGACTTATAGAGGCCATATGAAAGGTTGGTTCAGTACATGAATTCTATTCACTGCATAAAGTTACTTCCGGACGGTATGGCAACTGTACTCTGAACATAGCAATTGCCAAAAGGTTCCCAGCAAAACATCTGTGGGTTGTTTTCCAAACGTTTCACAAAAAATGTCTTCAACATCAGGCGGGAAAGGTCAGTAACTGTCTGCTGGACGATTACGGGCAATGGATTTTGGACGAGGATAGCTATAAACAATAATCGCCCCGAGAGCGACCATCCCCAAACTCCCAGGAGAAATTTCACCACCCCTAGGCCTAAAGAAAACCTGCTAATTCCTCGAGCTACGGGAACCTACGGGAACTAACTTTTTCAGGAGCTGGATGACTGTTATGAACGGCATAAGTTTCCAATGGAAGCAAACGCACTGAAAACTTTCGAAGTACACAACACTTGGTTGGATTGGTAGAACAAATTCAAATTCAATTCAAAAGTCCGATCACTGCTGCTCGAGCTGGAGTTTATCAATCCATTAGAAAAAGCTAATATTCTGCTTGAGTTTCTTATTTCCACATCCATACCTTTGGCTTTGTCTTTCAGACATTAGTAACTATGTTTTAGTGTTTTATCGTACGTGTGTACATATATCAAGTACTGGCCATCTGTAAGCCAGTGGTGACACAGGCATTATCAGCAGCAGTACACAAGTGATAAATACTGGCGCTTAACTGCCACACAACAATCAAGAAAGAACGTCTTAGTAAACAGTAGAAAGGGAGAGGGCAGGACTTAGTAAAAATAGGAATATTCTTTGGGAAATCAAACTAGTAAAAGGTCAGCGCATAGTTGAACAGCATTGAAATTAACACATCTGAGGAGTATGTCGGAGTATGAAGCCATCGACTGGGAGGACCCGGAACACGTTGTGAAATTTACCCAACACAACCCCGTCACACAGAGACAGGCAAGCGTTAGCCTGAAATCCCGCAAGAAAATGTTACTGAGGGGTTAACAACTGTTCGGCTATGACGGTTCTCATTTTAAGTTGCCATGTCATGGTTTGTTCTCCAGGAGCATTCTCGCTAGCGAAGGTTTGGAATGGGAAATAATACCTCCTTTCGTATGCAGTGGCTAGGAATGCGCACTGTTGCCCCAGTGATTCTGATCCATGACTTATGCACCACTTCATTACAGCCACGCTGAAGTCAGCTAAAATCTGCTATTCTACGAAGACGCCGGCCGTCAGCTACTTGAAGGCTTAATACAAGTAGGTAGTCTTTCAAATCAACGTTGATACGTGGCATCCTACGCAGAGCACAGGTTCTGGACAGGTGAGTATGGCTAGTGACTTTGGAACACCCGAGATGGAGGTTGATTTTCAGATGTCGACCACTTTGGCGGTGCATTCTGGGTGATCGTGCAAAGCAATGCGAGTATTTATTACTAAGCAATATCGATTTTAGTTTACCAGTTCGCTTATATTAATATGAAGTCGTATGAGAATGAAAGTTGCGATGAGGGTGTTGCAGAAAAGGCTATCAAAACAAGCGCGAAACCATGAATAACGTTAAAAGGCTATTCGGGTTACCAGGAACTTGAGCGACAACTGAAGGTTATGTTTAAAGTAAGATATGTTGGACAGTAGTTGTGCTACGTCTACACAAGGAGACAAAGGCAGGTGAATACTAGTGATTATTTCGTTCGAAAAAAATAAATTCTAGAGGCTCTTATAATTTTTGTACAGTTTTTCCACGGTCTGGTTCACAAGTGTTGGCTTGTGTACGTTATCAGCTTAAGAAAGCTGATTCTCCATGAAGGACCATCCAGTTCACTGTGCGTCTTTTCACAGTTACACCTATCTGCACTAACAGTTTAAGAACATATTGTAGGAAGACAGAATGCATCCATCCACTTTACCGAGTATTACACCTGAACGAAGTAATCGGGTATCTTTCGCCTTGAATGTCATCTTTTGAAGGTTTTAGACTACCACAATCGTCAGCGTTCGTTTACAAAAATATGGGTGTGTGATACATGCGTATTTATTGAATTATGTTACATCACGCTCTGTCCACAATATTAACGAAACCCGAGAGACTCAGCCTGCAAGTTTAGCTCCAATGAGATTTTGGCTGACGATGGGGTGTGTGAGCACGTTCACACAAGCTTGCTTCTCACCCTCGGACTAGCGCAATAGCAAACCACCCGATCGAATCGCAGTTTGGATGGTTATGGTGCTAATACTGTTGCTGATAATGGTCCGATGACCGGGTTTATTCGGGTTTACTGCGTTCTTGACTGGATGGGGCGAAAAATGTGAACCTGTCCATCCAACCGGCAGTTAAAACTTATTTGGAACGATACGTGTGATTGGGTCTAGCCGGAGCCAACTTAGGTGGCACACGCTGGTGGCAAACAAGAACTAATGTAAAGTTGTTCAGTTCGCGATCGTTCAACATGTGGAACGACTCAGTAACTTGTGGTTTCTGAAGCTGGTTTCTCCGAAATTCAAGTGACCGTCATAAAAAACTACGGTGACAGGTCCGTCTGAAGCTGTACACATTAAGTTCGAAGTGGACTTACAAGTGCCTACCTTTTAGCCAGTTGCATTAGTTCCATGAACATCCAGAAAACCCACACAAATCTGGGGTCATTGTATGAGACAAAAACCTGAGACCGTTAAGATCGTTCACTATACATAGTGGATTTCACCACTGCACGTGAATTATTGTTGAATGCAGACGACTGTCAGTTGTGTGTGCAAGATAATGGAACAGACTAGACATGGAAGATGAATTAGAGTTACTTCTTCCGAGGGGGGCTAGCTCTTAGGGAGAGCAGTCCCCAAAAATAACCGCTTTTGACTGGTCCCCTGAGGTTTTCGTTAAATTTTAAGATCCCTGAGAGACAAGTCCTCATTTCGGATCGAACTCCAACTGAATTTGTGCTCAAGAACCAGCTTCCAATTGACCGATAAATCATCATATGGCTTGTTTGACGCGCAACCAAGGCAGAGTAACCTGAGCAGTGGTGAGCGGTCGAGGTTGTCCCAGACTAGCTGGTCACCATTGAACAAGGCGAACCGGATAATTACAAATAAGTGCCGATTTTTCCTCTACACCGCAAACGGATAAAGAGTACTTAGTTGGTTTGGGTAAAGCTTCATGCTTAAATTTTTGCAACACACCCACAGAATTTCGTGCTTTTCTGTTGCGATCCGCAAGCTTGAGGGAGGACCGTTAAAGTTGTACCAACACGACTGGCTGCCATCATATTTGACCGCATTTGAAGTTCGACATCTACCAGGTCCAAGTCGTTTTTACACCATGAGTACAGGAAAAGTTACTGCTCTATTCACACCAAAGTAGTTTCCCATTGCAACGTTGATGCTACTTTGATCTGATTTATTTAGGACAATGTTGTGCTTTCAACGGCATCAGAAGTTCGTCAGGCATAATTGTGTAGATCAGTAAACTCTTCGATGATGCAGTGAAATCTCTTCACTTTCATTAATGATATTCTTCCAAGAAGCCCTTCAATGTGCAACGCATAATTAGCCCATTAGGAATAGGAACATCCTAGTTATTATCACATTTTTGTGGCACAGCGACGTATAAGCACACATCGATGGTTTCATAATGAGTGGACCAAGTAGTCCAGTACTTTTAGCGTCATCCTAACCACTTTATTGTGGTTACGATCGGCAGTAATATCCATTGCGTACTCTACCAGCAACCATGACAGATATATGCTTTCGTAACGGACTCATCCGCTGTTGTCACCATTCCCTTTCTACCCTAGAGATGCGTGATGTTCGGGACCTGCAATGGTACAGCTCAGGGGCTTGTCAGTAACCATAGGAACCGTGCCACTGAACTGACACAAGGGAGGCTTTAGAGACGGATACTGGACATCACGGAAAAAAGATGCAAATGGACAGATCAATATCTCATCTACAAGAGATGCGAAAGTGGAAGAATTACGTAAAAGCCTTAGCATTAGATAAGACTGTCGTAATTTCTCCGCCCAGTGAATCTACTGAGGATCGCCTCTTCCTCCCGGTTAATATGCCAAGCACACACAATCAGTACATTAAGGCCTCTCTGAACGGCAGAGTGTTTGTGCTTGACATCTAGCTGCAACATGATCTTCGATGATAAGGTGCGGTTGGGTGGAACGACGAGAAAGTGCACTGTAATCTAGGGTTGGACGATCGATCACATCATGTGGGTAACCTATCGTGGTATGTTTAAGGCCAGGCATTTTAAACGCGTCTGATTTAAGGTCACGTAAGTTCTTCAGTGAAATAGTCAAATGAAGTAAACCCCATGAAACCCCATGAGAAGTTGTAACCTAATTCCATGTGCACACCAACGGTGAACAGACAATGTGCATTTTTTGAGGAACACTAGGGATCGGGAGTTTTTGACAGTTCTATGTGAGGTCCAAAAATCAAAGGTCCAAGTAATGCTTCAGTGAATGTGTACACTCGAAATGAGGGTATCATGCATAAAAAATCATTTGTTACAAACAGCTGCCCTGCTTGGAACACCAAACAAAGTGGATGTTATGGACCACATAGTGCCTACAAATTTCTAGACGGTCTTGGCGTTAGCCAGCGTCACGAGGTACTAGACAGTGTTAGGTAAACCAAACAGCTATTTAGTTCCTCGTTAGACTAAAAAATGAGTGCAGCTGTGTTAGAACTTCTAAGTCGTCAGAGGAGTTTTTTGTGGTGTGACTGCCTCTTAGTTTGAGAGAAATCTATTTGCTTGCGTTGTTCGGCCCACCTGCTTCAATTAGATGTGGCCACTGACCACCGTATCATACGTGTATGCCTAGTTTGCATTTAAGTGGACAGCGATTGAATCTTCTTTAGGACACTCTGGATTTTAGTGTATCTTGTTGTAAAATCATTAACTCAAGGAAAACTTACGTATGGAAGAATGATTGGTGGAGGAGTGTAACCTTTTGGTCCCTTGGGCCCAGGATCTCCACGTTCACCTTTTTGGCCCTGTGCAGAGAAAGGAAACAGCACTTTTAGTTTGGAATTAACAACGAAGTTTGGTCTGTGACGGACACTGTAGGGGTGATTGTGTACTGAGGTCAACTGCCATTACCAAGTTGCTAAGGAGTACGTCACTGATTCATTTTACTCGCGTCCACCCTTATGTTTCCGATGGTCTCAGTCAGTCGGAAAACTGTACCGAGTTACGGACAAACAATACAATAAATGTAGGGGAGAAAGGTTGACAGTTTGGGCCGAAACAAGCAGCTCATGAGCGTGAAGTTTCCCATTACTTCGCTGGCCCTGAGCAACTCATAGTCAGTACTAATGAAGCGGTGCCACCAATACTAAATGCAAAGCACATGTGATATTTTCTGTTATCAAAAATGAGATTTCTTAGAAGCTACCCGAAGTCAACTGTTATTTGTGTGTGCTTGTGGAACTCCGAAGTCACTTTGTTTAGTTAGTATTTATAACACTCACTTTAAAACCAGGTTCGCCAGGAAATCCCAGATCTCCCTTCTCTCCCGGTGTTCCAGGGTAGCCTCTGCCTCCTGGAGGTCCCCTCTCTCCTTTTTGTCCACCTGCACCATCCACACCAGGAGCTAGTGGTAGAGCTGGCTCTCCCTTTTCACCCTGTAACACCAGCAACGTAAAGTGTACATGATGTCGTGAGTTATGTCAAAAAACTATATGTCAACCTTACATCTTCCGTATTAACGAGAATGACAGCAGCACCGGAGTTGTTACTTTGAAAATATACGTTACCAACGGACTTTTGGAAGATAGAACTTACCAGAATTGTTTTTTGGGGATTTCTGGATTACTCTTTGCGAAATAAACAAAGTGAACAGATGCCGAAGATATATGCAAATTACCAGAAGCATCTAAATGTAGTGTAACCATTTTATTCACCTCAATCAGTAGAATAAACGAGAGACTGTTACGCTTGAACACGTTTTCACTCTTAAAGAAAATCAGATCATCTACTTGCAGTCCCACTAGACTCTGTTTGTTGACATCCGCAGTTATCTCTTTCTTCTTCTTCTGTCTTTTGTATACATTATCAACGGTCAAAAATGTCTTCTAATGTGACTTTTGCTGGAACATCACTTACTAAACGAAACAGCCACCCCTATGACAGCGCCTCAGCCCTTTTATGAGAAATATTCATAGTATGATTTTTCGAGACCCCAGCTGCAAAGTTCACTTCACATGGATAATGAGATTGAACGTGTTCATGCTCCGTTTGATATGTACATTTAAAGAATCAGAGATGACGTGGCCACCATCAAACTGTTAGTCTCAGCAACTCGATTACGGGCTTCCTCACAGGAAATATTCAGGAAGGCTTTACGAGTAATATACGATTGTTTCACAGCTGTTCTATTACTGCTGAGACTCTGGTGACATTAGCCCACTTGCAGGAGATGCGCTGTCTAGAATGGCCACCGAAAACACACGCACATTGATGTCAGAAAGGTCTTAATCTTTATCTGGGGAGGCCAGTTTCGCGTATATTTTACTATATTTGTGGTGTGAAATGCGAAACAGTGAACAACCGTTCCATCATTAGTCATTTTTTGTTGCTCTACCTGCGCTCATCAACGTACTACTAGCTGATTAACGCTTGAATGACTGTATGAAGATGTCCTTTACTTATTTAACCCGACAATGCTTCGTGATACGAGACTAAACTAGTGATACGTAACTTTTAGTAATGGAGAAAGAAAGAAAGCTGTTAACAAATTGATATAGGTGCACAATTGACGTATTATAATTTTGTGAACTATCGTGCTTGTTGGTGTTATTCGGCGTTTATCTCTTTCATCCCCGGACGTCTTGTGGTATGTCGAGCCCCCTCAGGGATATTCAACCTGACATCATTATGGTGCTAAAATGTTTGCCTACTTACGAGTAGTTCAGAAGAGCCGTCATTTAGCACATCAATCCAGTTTTCCTCCATGGAACCTAGGAGTTCGGCTCACCGCAACTCCACCTATCAGTTGACAGTGCTCAGTATAAGCTGATCTGCGGAGTTTTTTCACATGGATAATGAACCGTCTAGCATGGCTGGAACAGATCCATTGACTGGATTCATGCAAAAGTGGCACACGGAATTGTTCCGTAACCAGACGATCTCGGTATAGCGAACGTGTAGGTTTAGAAGGACTAAATGCGAATGTTTGGTTCCATGCAACAGTAGGATGTCTCCTAAAAGCTGACTTTATCACTTGGCTTTCGGCGAGTTGTTGCGTCATACTATTGTCTGGCTACAGTTTACGCCTACATGTAAAGGACGCAGACATGGTTTGACGCTAATTATGTATGATATTTGGTCGTTGCGTTACGGCAACCAAAATGCATTTGGTGACCATTGTAATACAGACGATGTCAACAAAATGCAGTGCTCACTTTGTAAAGTAATTCACAAGATCTAGTTTGGAAAACTGATTGATCGCTCGATTCAAACTAGCCAGGATTACAGTGAAATGTGAAATCAACAAATCAGACCTGCTATAATAATCATTCATATTCGAATTCTATTATGTCATTTCCTTTTTGTGTTTCTGTAGTCCAAATGGCTTTTTGTCAGTTCAAGTGTCCGCCCAAGCCTATAAACCCATCAAATATAGGCACTAATCAGGCTAACTTCCAGTCACGTTTTGCCTGATAGAATGAAAATAGGATTTTACAACCTACATTTGAGCAGAATTCAGTATCATTATCCGAGCCACTAAGGATGGTGACATAGTATGTACCTGAAGAAGTTTGTTCACAATGATAATTCTTACAGTATTATTTGACCCGGGCAAATGCCACTCCCGGAAGGGGCAATCTGTAATTAAATATCACTTCACACACGTTAAATTAATAGCAGAATAATGAGGTAGGACATCTTATGTTAACGGTTTCTTGGGATCATCATGGCTTCCATAGTAGATAGGTAGGTAGATACATAGGTAGATAGATAGGTAAATAGGTAGATAGATAGGGACCACTATGCATTGGCTGTATGTACTGACCAAGTATGTTTACCCATGTCTGTTTTTCTGTCCACTCGTTAGTGAAAATGATAACGTTACTTCCGATCTGAAATTCTTCTGGCATTAGTAATGCGTACACCTGAATCTTCAAGTTGACAAAAACTCCTCGTACGCTTCATCCGCCAGTTCGATTTCGCATGTAAAACGATAGAACGCCAAAAAATCCTACTCAGTACTAGTTAATAGACTATTATGTGCATTGTACTATGGTGGACTCGTGACAACTCTCATTCTTAACGCAACGAGTTTATGACTGTTCACAGTGTATTTTTCCAGCCTGAAGCCGTGATTTCGAAAGTAGACATCTTTGGTACGCATCATAAAAGAATCTCGATTGGAAATTCGTATGCTTTAAACTATGCTATCTTGCCTAGAGGAAATTTTGAAAGCATGACTGTGAAATACGATTACCATATGTTCGCTTACCTTTGGACCTGGGAGACCCTTTTCTCCCATCTCGCCATCGTACCCATAGCTTCCTGGTAACCCTTTTAGCCCTTTCGGACCCTAGATTTTTTAAAAAGAGAATGGTAACTGTAGTTTAGTATTCATCATTACTAATCAAAACTTCAGTCCACACACAGGGCTTGGTTACGTAGTGTAAGAATGGGTCACACTTACTTTCACCTTCTACTAGACAAACGTCACGCCAGTTTGTTACCCTTAATTTTGCTAGCAAGACAAAACTAGGGTACTGTAGGATGGTGCGCAAGTGGGGTGTCGATGTGCATTTTTCGATAAACCACGCCACTCATAATGTTGCTGAAAACTCTTCGGTGACCCTTGTCGTCAATGCGCACCTCGTGAATCCTGGGAGTGACTTGAGTCCGGAATCCTCAAGTATTATCTGAGAAGCCTGTTCCAGCTACAGATGACTGAACGGCCGCTTGGTGTACCCGCACTCAAGAAGAACGCAGAGCCACTAGCCTTTCAACCGTGCACTTCATGTCATCCGATCTGACGCTGACCACTTCTCGTATGGCAGCTTGCTGGATGTTTAGCATATCCCCACAGACTACTTACATTTTATAAGTAGTTAGGATACTTAAAGGTTCAGTTGCGTTCACTGTCCTGCCAGACAGTCAACTTATCCTGAAAAGACGAGGTGAGCTGCAAACCTTTTTTACTATATTCGAAGTATATTTACACCACCTTAGAATACACGAAGTAGCATAAAATAGCTGCTAGCTCTATCGTGATTTTACTGTAACATTAAAGCCAAGTTTACCTTGCAAAAACAGCAATAGCACTTTTCACAGGTTTTCAATGCTACCTCGCATATTAAATAGGCTACTGATACTGAAGCGAATTCGAGTGGAGTAAGTTTTTTCGGTATGTTAAACGCCTGATTAAACGCAAAATACCCCTCAGAACCACTCCTTCTCCCCATTAAACTCAATCAGGTTCTATGAAAACAACCTAAGAAATCTGGTTACCTTCGGCTGTGAAAGCATAAAGTTGCCCAAAACAGGTCTGATACTGTTGGATGTTTAAGCCCAGGGTTACAATCAGCAAGTGTAAACTTCCTCAAGGGACAATCACTGAGTGTATATGTTATCAAAACACACAGTTAACAGTGGTAGTGTAGAAGTGGTCTGGTGTGACTTGCAGTCTTCAGCACCTTCACTTCGAACTAACAACGCTGAGTACATAAACCTCATCTCCGTTTTCGTCTGTTAGATATGCAACTATTCATGCGGCAGTTGTTTGTAACCCACACAAAAAGCTAGAAAAGTGGGACTTTAGGCATCACCTGGGGACCCATCAAAAGTCTTCTTATGCGATTCAAGCGCATTGCGAATGCACCTTTCAGAGATGAACAGTTGATCGGATTTTGCCAGGGTGCTTAAAAAGGCATCAGACGTAAAAAAAAACCTAGATCTAGCACCGCACTGAACTTCCTTACAAATTATATTTGCTTTGATTGCTGGTATAAAAATTCTCATTTCCAACTGACTGTCATACCTTAGCTCCGCAGCATCCCTCTTCACCGGGATAGCCCTTTGGACCTTTGATGCCAGGTGCCCCCTAAAACATAAAGGATAGCAAAAATAACGGTGAGTTCTGCGTAAAATTTTTATAAGGATGGGGAAAGCGTTTACATCGTTGTATCCAGGTGAAATATTTCCAATAACTTCAATACCTACCAACTCATAGGTAGAGTGAAATCGCCTAGTGGAAGGAAGAATATGGGGCCCTATCGATGGTAAGACATGGGAGCACTTTCCGCTGTACCATGGCTGGTTTGTGCAAGAATCCCTGAAACAGACGAATACGCGCAATTTCATGGTCCAACTCGTAAAATCGGAAATACACCTGCAAGCCTGTACGACGAGTCCGAATATGGGAGAGAACAGCCTTTGTGAGCAACCTGAGGACCAACCTTAAGTTGCCTACAACTTGCGCAACAAAATTCCATTCCTAATGCTTCTAAGTAAACATATCTCCTATCAGAAGAGATAAAAAAATGTAAGAGACAGCAGGATTACTCACAACTTTCTAGGTTGCCCAAGGCAGTCCTCGGCAGATGCGCCTCAACCATCCGAGGGAATATTTTTACCGCTACTGATAAACGTGAGTAGTCATAAATCAGAATGGAATTGCGACTCTGCGAGCCGCTTGGCAGAATTTCGGAACTAATCTGAAATCGATCACCACTGAAGTAGTTTCCGTCGTTTAAAACTATAAGTAATATCGCGTCGATGCAACGGTAAGTTTGGTAAGTCTCGTGTAGAAGACAGATACCCAAATGACCTGAGATTTGCTGTGCTGTCAAATATCAAGAGGTCTTGTTAAATGAGGTTTACATAACTTTTGTGCAGTGTTTTAGAACAATTACTATTATTAGGAAGTATGTTTTTGATTTGCAATTTTCGGCTGACTAATGTGTCATATACGGTGATCAATTAGCATACCTTGAGGCCGTCGACTCCCGGAACTCCAGGGACGCCCTTGTCACCCTGTTGTGTAAGAGGGAAAAGTAGAGAAAATAATGTGCGGAATTTTAAGTCAATATCCACTGACTTTTCTGTATACTGCAATCGATTTTCGGCTGAATTCCACAAATGAACTGTAAGTAGGCTGAACACTGTTGTTTTTACTGATCAAGGAGACCCAAGCCAAAGTGTTCTAATCTCAGTCTCCTCAAAACAAATGAAGTTTATAGTTCACTTACAGCCAAGTTCAGAGGATTTATCACACGTGCTCTCGAGTTGAGAGAAAACAGACTAAAGCACAGGACACATGTTCACTTCAGTTTTCTCGATGTTTGATTAGTCATCCACTACTGCTTGGGTATTCCTAATAATTTAAAACACAAACCGGCCAATTCACCAACTTTATTGCGCGATTACGTCATCTCGGGTTGATTTTAATCTATACTATAGCTTGAGATGACTTTCTTTCAGAAAAAAACTTGGCGTTCCACTCTAAAGTTATGTATACGAATGTAAGTTGTGCTTGTGTCATGCCGACAACTCTTGCTTCGTTATGCCAATCGTATTCACTGTTTTGGCACCTGCCAACCTCCACTGAGCTGAGCTCATTGTGTAGCCGTTGAACTTTTGACAAAACAGTATGTTTTCCGTTGTTTGGCGGAATCACCATTTTCCCTAATTTAAGAATTTGCTAGTTGGGAAGTGTGAGTAATATTGTAACAAGGCACCTTACTGAATCTTACAAAATCTACTGGTAAATAAGAAACAATCGTTGTTTTTGACCTATTAGACTACATCATATAAAGGCTTTCCGTGATTGGCGACTGTAGTGAATATGCAGTTCAGGAGTACTGGGTGAAATATTATGTCTCCATGAAAAGGTTAATGCATTCAAAAGTCCGATAGAGTGTGAGCTAATAGAGGTTTTAAGAAGGCCACCAAAACTGCAAAAACTGTGCTGGTATATGGATACAGAAAAGTCACAGTGTACGAGCATTTCGCAACTCACTGAAATTCCCTTCGGACCAGGATCACCCGGAATTCCAGGAATACCGCGAACACCGTCCGGTCCTCTTAGCCCAGGAGGACCACGTGGACCAACAGGGCCCGGTCGTCCAGCGTGGCCACGAACACCCATATCACCCTGGAATATTGTGTACAATTTGCTGTTTAATAATTTTTTTGATATAGAAGCAGGAAAGTTTGAACTTCCTGAGTCCCGGTTGTCAAACTTAATAATAGCGGCTATTCAAAATTGTGCCTGATTAATTATAAAATGAATGACTCAGGCTACTCGCTCTCTCTCTCTCTCTCCGTCTCTCTAGAATGGTCTCGAAACATTCAAATTGCTGGTCAACTTTAGTTCAAAGAACGTGACTAACAAGTACCGGAAACATCAATCCTACGTAGTTTCTGAGACTGAAACAAAACTACACCCCCATTGTTCTTTTCAGGCTTTTCGGAACATGATGTCTGCTGTCAGACTGTTCGACTTCACTGATATGGAATTCTTATTATCATCCTTGCCCTCAAGGTTGTCGTTCCATTAAGGCATCCGATCGTGCTGCTTCGAACGGCGCTCATTTGCGCTAATCAGACTTTCAGCAGTAAAATCTCTGCCCATATTGTTATGCCAACTAACCATCATTCAACCAAAAGTTCTGGTATGTGAAGCATTGTAAACACTGTACGAAAGAGCCAAACACACGTCTGAACGCTTCGGTGTTTGTAGAAATTCAAAGTGAGAGTTCGAGCTTGCTATTTTTTTGCACCTGAAGAGATACGGTAAATGCATCCGAATCGAGATGAAACAGTTCATCATTATGTGCTTTCTTATAGCATAGCGCACAACTGATTTCGCATTCCAGTGTTCAGTTATGGTCGACGAAGTAATGATCAGTTAGATTGTTTACCCGTAGTACATTGCGAGCAATAGAATTTCGTGTTGAAAATCACCATTCTTATTCAAACGACGATTACTGCGTGGAATAAGAACCTGAAATCTTCATGGGACAAAGTGCACGATTCTTGAGGGTGTCGTTCTTCAGCTTCTATCTGTTCATCACGCAAACAGATTTCCTAATTTCCGCCGACAGTTTTTCAAGCTGGCCTGGATTTGATTTTTTTGCCATCAAACAGAAATTAATGAACGGTTTTTTCTCTGTAATGTTTCACACTCACTCTCCTACATCTAATGGGTATCACTTCGGGCATAGTCGGCAACATACCAAAAGTCGATGAACAATGATAAAGCGCTTCGACAAACAGACAGCTTTTCCGAATAGTTTCGGCGCATTCAACGTCCCTACTTTCCACCGTACTTGCATTTCATGTAACAGTGAAGGTGCGCAGGCTCATTAGGATAAACAGTTGCCACTGTTTTTTTGTCGTTTTTTACTATGCGACAGAAGCCTTGTCTATCGTCACAAATAGACTGACACTGAAAGCTGTCTTCTTTTGCATAAAAGACAAATTTGAAAGTTACTAAATAAAGGCTGTGGGAAGGGCGGCCAGTTATGAGGATACCTCAGCGCTTGCAGTTAATCAAACGTGAAAGTCACTTGGCCAGTATGATGGACAGCCTGGTATGTGTCGAGGTGAGATAGGAGGTACCAAATTTTTTGTTTCGGTGTTTGATTAATGAAACCATCAGCCTGATTGATGAGATTCACCAAAGTCATCAGAAAACTGACTGAATCTCTCGTGGGGGCTCAGGATAAAAAATATATAATTATTCGGGCTCAATACTCATTGCCATGAACTTTTCAGCGAAACGGGTCTTACTGTTCCCTTTTCTGAGCAAGGAAGCCCCAATTAGTGGTCAGTATCCTCTTATTGTTCTGTGTAGTAGTGTTATCATTTTTTTCTGGAAAAGCCCTCAATATTGCTTTGTGTTTTAAGTTAGCTGTGATTTGCACAGGAAAAGTGTTTTTATAATCTTACAATGATAAAGCTTCGTCTATCAAATCAATACTGTGCGATAAGTCAATGGAAAGCCCTGAAGAAAACTCAGCAGTTACTTGTGATCAAGGGAATACAGTGGAACATTCAGTCGTTCACTCAAATGAGGTCCCCGTCTGTAGAGTTTGACAGAAAGTGACAGTTTCTAATAATAGTCTTCCCAGAAAGGATTAAAGCTCAACTTCACGTCTAATAACTACGTGATACACTTGATGGTTGTAAGCGACTTAGTGTGGACTTTGGAATAGCAGAGTTATGGAACATCAACGAATCCAAAGATTATGCACAAACCAAAGTTCCTTAAGCAGGAAACATTCAGCAAACCGGTGCTGACTCACCCGTGGTCCAGGAAGACCAGTACATGTGCATTCCGTACAGTTTGGTGAAGGGATACAGGTCTATTCGCAAACATCGAAGATATTTGTAAACATCGATGAGTGCCGGTACACATGGATGATTTCGTTGAAATATGAAAAATAAACGGTGGAGAAGAATGAATGAATCACAAGAACCGAAGATTCCAGAGTATGAATAGGATTTGACGAGGAATAGGAGGAATGGCAACAAGTTGGACTTACAACTGCGGCTTGTGTGACTGGAAGCAGCACGGACATCAACACCCATAGCAGTAGAATCGCAAAACTGATCATACTGGTCCGCGATACTCTACTGGATTTGTGTGGTTTCATGATTCATCTGACGGACGACTGGAAACAGTTTGCCTGGTCGGACAATAATGACAATAAACACAAAGTCTGATGATAGGCGATGGGATCAATTATTATAACGGGTATCTCTGATGTGCCGGCTTTGTCTGAGCTGCCACGACTTATGACCAGGCCACGCTTTCCGTGATCGATCCAGTCATTCAACTATGGAGGCAGACTTACACCCCGTTCTGGTTGCGTGTGTTGTTAGCTGCCCCGTACAACAAGATTGGTTGGCTGTATTGCCAGTCAATCCGTTGGTCGGTGCTGCACCCGGGTTGTTCCCTTGTGTGTATGGGTGCTTCTAGGGTGAAATTATGGGATAACATAGGCTGAACACGCTCGAACCGAACGCCTGCGTACGATTACAGCATGTGCTTATGTGTGCCACTTGTGTGTGTGTGCACCCACATTGTACCGGCAGGGTGGACAAACCGGCAGGGTGGACAAACCGGCAGGGTGGACAAGCCGGCACTAGCAGCGATAAATATTAAGGAACCACCTGAAATCTTGTCAACTCCGGATTGTCCGATTTCGTCCTCGTTCGAGTATGCGAATGAGCTGCCAAGGGTTGTGCATCTCAAGCGTATCCACTGGCAAGAACCCAATGAGCATCGTGTGTGTGTGTGTGTGTGTGTGTGTGTGTGTGTGTGTGTGTGTGTGTAGACAAAAATGACCGGTCTGTTTTTGTCGTCTACCTGCCGCCACATGCGTTGCCGGCCGGTCTATGGGCCAATAGGCGTGAAGTTGGGATGCCGCCCCCAACTGCACACAATTATACGCCTGTGCTGCTAGTCGACCAAGGATGCTTCAGCACAATATACCCATCCTAACCCGAATTCAGATAAGATGTTCGTGTGTGCAGCACACTGCACGCATGGATCCATCATACGATGTCTTCTGTGGCACGCACAAAACGACTCCGAAATTTAATACTTTATTGCTTTTTTGGGCAAGGTAAATATCACCGGTAGGGTGCGTGTTGCCCCACTAAAAACAAATCACGTTAAACAACCCATGGATTCACCTGCTTGGTCGAAAAAATGATATCTGTCCTGAATACCGGTTCAGTTTATTCACTAATAAGGTTTATGACATGCCATCCAAGCATGCGTACATACAGAAGGACCATAACAAGCAGACGCAACAACACCTCCTGTCCTGATTCTGGGAGACATGTTTTTCATTCTCGTGTGATTACTTTAAGTATGCTTCTGAAGCTGGAATGTTTCATGTTTCAGTTGATGCATTGAGTTCTATGGGAAATTTGGCTAGTCCAGAACAGTAGGGTGGATGCCTCTAAATATAACACGACTCACAACGGCGATTAGAACCCTGGACAGTTCAGTACTGCGAAGACCTTTTTTGGGTCCATCAAGCTGGCCCAGTCTGCTAAGTCCCCCCAATCACAATACATACTTGAACATCATACATCATCATACAACATACAGAAATAAACAACACATCCTTTTACAAAATAAGTTGACTTTAACTGGAGACACAAACAAATCCCACCTGAATCTCTCACTTATCAAAGTGATTCACTGAATGTGCCGCACAAAGGCCACCTCATTTTACAGCTGTCACAATATTCAGGATATGTTGGTAGTTTGAAGAGCTTTGGCGTCTTCGAGTGGAGATTTCGTCCGAGAAGTTTATCGGCTTTTCAGCAGACTGACTTCACTCACAGGACGAGATCTCCATTATAAAATTCGGGATATGGAAGTATTTTTTTCTTTGATGTGACACTAGTCTTAAGGTGGATTAAAATTCTTCGTGTTCCTTATACGCTTCAATTCGGTGATTAATTCAAGTACCGAATAAGATCTACGGAAATTCGACGACCAGGCCTCTCTGGTGGACTCGCGAAACAGCGTGGTGGGCTTTCCAGAGTATTTCACTGCCTTACGAGCAGTGTCGATTCGAAGGACATACTTCGATCTCTTGAATTTCATTTCAAGTGGGATATGAGGCTACCTGTATTCAACACATTCAGCACCTGGTTCATAATCAAACCTTGCAAATAAGTGTTGTCGAACTGTGATCGTACTTTTTGCTTAGACCAGAGTGACCAACTTAACTGTTAGTCGTGGATTCATGTAAGCATATGGTGTTGGCTTGCTGGGTTTGTATCTTGAAACTTCAGTTCCTTTTATGCGAGTCATTAGGATTTTGTAATCTATTGACTACCGGGTCATGCGATTGACAAAACAAGATAATTGTTTGTCGTAGATAATAGGTTGGTGTTTTGGAATTCAGTAACTACTTAGTAGTCGTGTGCTGCCCAATCCTGTTTCCTAATTCAACTACTTTTAATGCCCAGCTCAAAGGTGTGATACGTTCCGAATTGCTAACACGGTTGATCAAGTCAAGTCCGATCAAGAAGCGAAGGTTAGTAGTATTTGACTAATGTGGCAACGACGATAATCTTACGGTAAGTTTTCACATGAATGTCATTACAGGTATCCGAACTGAGCTACACGATTATGGTTCCTAGTAGAGGTGGAAAATAGTATCTTTTGATGACTTCTGGATGGATTCTTTCTCTCAGGAGGCAGAAAACTGGGGAAAACTGCGTGCTGAAAAATGTCTTCCTCGAAGGAGTTTTCCTTGAGGGAGAGAGTGTTGTTCTTCATGCCATAACTGTAATTATATCTATCTTGCGGGTTGAGTGGTTGTGTATCGGACAACTGGAGTGTGTTAGATGGGGAATACGTATGCACATAAATCCGACCAGCATTTTTTCCGCAGTCGTGTGGTGGTATGCCATTTCCTTCGTTGAGAACACCAAACATGTCTTTGACAACGAAAGCTCATCAGCACCGGTTCGTACAAAGGTAAAAAAAATGATTTTTAAATTGCGAGGGCATATTAGTCTCCAACGAGCTATCGATTGAATCAAACACGCGTGTTGTACAAATAAACCTATGCTTGTACGTGCTTGAAGAATACTCCAGAAAGTCCCTGCAAGTCAAAGGCGAATCTCCACTCTTCCGATTTCTGATAACTGTCACGCATGATAGTAGATGAAGCAGGTGGGACAGAGTCTTTGTAAACCAGATTGAGGTTGGAAGATGTTATCACCATGAAGTGTGCGGACGAGGTTGCAATAGGATGCAAAGACGGTTTTGCATCGGCTGATTGGCCGATCCGCTCAGAATGTGTAAGGCTGTCAGTCTGAACGTAAGTTAGCTGAAAGTGTCTTTTGTAAGCGGACTTTTCGGAGCAGAACTAGAAATACGGGGTTTACATTACACCCCTCTCTTTAGAGATCATTCTTGAGAATATCGAAACTGGTCTGTTTCGATGGGAAGAACAGATCGCCTCGTGGTGTGGACACTTACTCGCTTTGTTGAGCACAGTTTCATAAACAACATGCCGTTCGTGCGCACTCTAAGGGGGATTATTTTGGTCTATTCCAGAAAAATCACGAAGTAATTTAACCATTCTACATGTATTGCATTTTTCGGAGGTCATGTGTCAGAAAATATTGGCCAGCAGTTTTCCAAATATCATATTTTTAGCAGCGACACGTCCAAGAGTACAGGTAAGTTTTGGGTACCTATGCGTTTTATCCACTTAACCTGAAACTGTAAGGACACGGCCAAAAACAGTCGAAATCAAAGGATCAACTTGCCAATAGGGCTTCGCTCATGGTCTTGCTTAAAATTTCAAATGTGTTCGTTCATGTTGGTGTTCAAAACGCGCGTTTTGGCCTGTATTCAAAAAAGCTGATATGGTCTTAGGTGATGTCTTTTTTTAACACCGGAGTAACATGCACCTTGTTTTCCGCTGAAAAACAAACTCGGTTTACGCGCAAGTTTTTAGGAAAACTACCAACCACGCGTACTTTATCGCCAAATCCCTGGCGGTTTAAACCTTACGGGTAGACAGAGAAGAGTGCAAATTGTTGTATTTGTCCCGCGAGTCGTACTGTTTTCTAAAGCAAGCAAGTCAAACTGGAGTGTAACGGAAAGGCCAGAGTAACTCGGCACCCATTCCGGACCAGCCAACAATCTTGAAATAGTAATGATTGTGGACAACCCCCAGCATTTACTTCTGGATTGCAGTGAGTAGGCAATACATACAGACAATACATACAAATACATACAGATCGTCATGTTGACCACGACTCACTGACGCGTGACTTTGCTGAACGGCTGGATCAGTTGAAATCGGACTACGAGGCTCCTTTTTTGTCGTTCCCCAAGGTTCCCCCTATTCCACCAACTCCCAAAACAATCAAAACCACTGCTCTAAATTTATTCTACCAAACCTGGTACAGCCTACATTGCATGTGCGCAGTTCTTGGTTCTAACAAACTGAGTGATGAAGACGGCACAGATAAGTGTTTGACTGTGTGTTGTGTTTTGAAGAAAATATGAAAGCAATCTAGTGTGCACTAGGTGAGTTGACATACTCTGTTACACGGCATGTAAAGAATGTGTTATGTTGCCCCATCCTATCATCCGTCGTATCATCCATTATGTCGTCCGAACGTATAGGTAAACAACTGAGGGGTAGTAGACAAGGCGTGTCAGATGAGAAGATTTCTACCCTGAAGATCTAACCCTCTATAAAATGCGCGTGAGGGTTCTGTGATTTTGCGCATGGAAAGTTATCTCAGTAGGGTGAACTGAAGTGGTCAAAATTCTTAGTGATAAGTTGTGTCCGCAATTTTGCCAGAAAGGTGCCTTCTTCATGGATAGACAAGTCTTGTCTAGAGTTGGTCTTTAAAAAGGATCCTTATTTATTTCCACAGAAAAAATCGGGGGAAGAAAAACAAGCATCTATGAGGGGTGGGAAGGAAAACTTGAATGGAGATGACATTGCTTCGAACTGTAATCCAAGTGACGGCGTAGGATTCGAGGGCTCAAATTTTGTGGGTAGTTTATGGTAGCTGAGCTGACAACATGCGAAAGTCGCTTTGCCATATCCGGAGGTTTCTATGAGTGAAGACACTGAGGTGATATTAAGTTGGCTAAATGCAGTGTTTCAGAAGCACGGGTTTCATAAAAGTTGGAGGACAACAACTAGAACGTGGTCGGATGGATAGCCGGTGTTTTTCTTGCGTAGCTTATGAGTCACTTCAGGCTACATCACACACCGTTAGTTGTGGGGACTTTGCCGCGCGTGAAGCATGCTGATTCATCACATACAGCCGGGTGAGGTCTACCCGGCCTAATTCTGAACAGCACCTGGAGAGGTAATCAAAATGTGATGCCAATAAGACCCGCAATTTTCAGCAGAATGGGGAGATTTGTCTTTTCAAATGAATGGATTTGTACAGATGCTGCGAGATATAACTGCAGGTCAATGTCAACAGCACCTGTTGTTTTGACCTTTTAGGTTTTTCTAGGAAGGGTCTGAAAGAAAAGACCATCCGTGCCTTTCGAACCCACCACCAGGTCCCTTCATTTCCTTATTCTTTTTTCGTAGTACATTTATTATGCTCAATTAAAAATCCTGTCCGAGTCTTCAAAAAACGGCTGGGTGAAAATCAGGGAGGGACCAGACTAAAGTAAAAAAACGTAGCAAAAATGATCCTATGACAGACGCACTGGTGATGTCCATGTGTGTGAATAATTTGTCCCCTCTGACTACCTGAAACTTCACACTCGGTGAACCCCGAAACAGGAACTAAGGCTGGTTACCTGGGGAAATCCGGCAAACGGTCAAATTCTGACAACCTAATCCAATGGACATGGTGATCCGATCGCCAACGCCTGAAAACCTTCTGCTGCAATTTGGGAATCAAATACTACGAAAATGTTAATGTTCTTTGACGTAACATTTTTGTACGTACCCATGAAATTCACTAACCTTATAATGTCCCGAAAGCGGATCAAGCAGTTGTTCGTGCAAATCTCTATGAAATCATCGAATTGTCCATTTGCTCCAAATACTGAGAGGTCTGTCACTGCTTTTTTTTAAATTGAATGAAAGACATCTTTTACTTGCACTAATGGCCCATTTCTGTTCAGCTCGAAATTACCGTTTTCCAAATTAGCTTAGCAAGACGTGGGTCTTGATTTACCCAAACGCGGGCAGTAAAACCCATCTAATTCCTGCTTTTGTTGTCAGATTTCGGTCTTATGCTTCATACTTTTACAATGAGAACACTGTCTACCGTTCAGACATACCAGCCTAGTGAACGGAATCTCCCCACTGATTTTAATGCTGTCCTCTTCTCTTACCATGACTATAACAGAGAAAAACTGCCACAGTCCTAAAGCAGGTCCCCCTGTTCTGTAGGAAACAAAAATTGCGAAATTTATTTCGAACCACATCAACTTGATCAACCTGTCCGAAACAAAAAGTGTTATCCGTCAGCGATTCAACTCTCTGTAATTCTGTGGACGTGGCCTTTTTAACTGCGCAACAACATCGCGTCGCACTCATTCTTCAATGATAATGAATGTACTACGTGATTGTTCTTTTCCAAGATAAGTAAAGCTTGTACACTGTAATTAATATCTGTGCTCTGAATGCGTCCAAGAAATCATAGAACTTCACTCGGCTTGTATATAATGGACAGAAAATAGTGCCATTCCAAGAAATGTGCATAAAAAAGGTCGATAATGCGGTACTTGAAGCAGCGGAACAGTGGGGAGCAACATGTGATTCCACTGCGTAGGTCCTTTACACACCGAATACTAGCGCGTCATAAATAACCTAATTGAGTTCTGGAACTGTCGAGTGCCCCTCTGCGACATCTGTGAACTGTGTTTCTTTTCCAGTTTACCAGTGGAGTAATTCCATGTAACTTTGTATTCACAGCATGTTTTTTTCTATTCCAGATGCCCTGCACGCAGCAAAAAATTACAACAGAAATGCATTAGTTGTGGATCCGGGTTACGAGCGATTTGGCAGGTGGTGTCCGATAATCAGTTAAATTGCCTGTTTGGATGTGCATCGCATTGATGGAAACCTGTGTTTCATCTTGGTGCTTAGACAAATTGCTCCCCCAGCTGGTGCGTTAATCCCAGGAGATGAATGCTTAAAATAAATGGTAAACTAGGCATAACAAGCCAATCATAGAGCAGACTAAAGTCTGACAAAATTTCACCACTTGTTTCCTCTTTTTGGAGCTCTCCAGATAGGTATGTTTGTCCAGCTTTCATCAGTCTTGTCTAACAAATCATACTAAACCACAAGACTATGGAACTAAAGGCTCATTCGCGTGGGTGCTAGAGGAGAATGTCAACCTGATGACGTCATTCAACCACATGGGCAAGGCAGGAGCTGCCTCAGAGCTCAATTCAGTCAATATTTGGCTAGGAAATGTCATAAATGGAAACAAATCGTCGACGAGTCCTCACCAGCTTTATGGGTAGCGTATTACAAAAACATACCTAGTTATCTTCAATAAAGCTCAACTCAGTCATTACTTGGCCATCGGGTCGTACGTTTGGTTGAAGACCGCCATAATCGAGTTTTGTGTCAACACTGGCTCAGTTTCCAAGACAGCCGGATCCTAGCCGGATCCGTTCGAACTTAGGCACTGGAGAAGGAAACGTTGTTTACTGTTGGGGGAAAAGTTCCATCGGTCAAGAAACGCTTGAAATATCAGGGGGAAACAAACCAGTTTTTCCACTAATACAACATCCGACTGGATCAGTTATGAAATGTAGCGCACTGCCGGAAGTTCGTGTAGAACTTTGTGCAGAACGAAGCATCAGGAACAAGCGTCAGTCGGATGACTCTACAGTTCTCGCTAGTTCCGTGCCGAATAATAGATCTCGGGGTACAATCTCTGCTTAACTAAAGTTCAATGCTGATTAGCTTTACAGATGTCATAGCGGTTAACGCCAATACAACAGTTTGTCGCCTTCCCAAGTTTGCCTATTCGGAATTTCTCCTACGAAGTATTAATCTGTGTTGGATTGTAAAACGAGTGTAACGCCAGTCAGTCTGGGCTTAGTTTGGGATATATAAAATACCATGAAGTGAACAAATTCAGAGTGCGTTCACTTTCTGAATTATGTGAACTTCTGTCTGGCACGCACGAGGATAAACTGCTTGAATGTTGGTACATTTATTCGCACAGAGACCCACGGGATGAGATCAGTTAGTGTTCGATGAAGTGCTTGTTTGTATTCGGCCGTGCGGTATGTTCATTTCTGTATCATGAATTTTGTCGCCCGACGGTGTCTGCTTCAGTAAAGTGCTCCCACCTGAGGAAAGCACCTTCAGAGTATATCAAAATAACTCTTTAGCTGTTACGTTTTCTCGTAAGGGGGTGGTGAGCAATAAAAGCTGTGCCGCACACTTTTCGCTTTCAGGCAATGAAATTTCAAGTGCTTCCGAGTGTTTCGCAGCAGCTTTTGTGGATGTGCGGTATAATTGTCCCTATTATAAGAAACGACTGTTCTACGTGTTCACTACTGTCGCAGTTCCGTGATTCACACATGTTAAATTTACACCTATATAATTGGAGTTAGTCTCCGTCAACTAGGTAGTTGGGGTCTGACGGTTTTTCATCGCACTAAACTTAAACAAAAACCACCACAGGCAAAAGTTCATCACAAAGACCTGTTCTTATACAACAACCCGGACAGGTGAGCTTACCAGGAACTCAATATGCATTAAATTATCATGCGTTGCCTAGTCTCCTCTTTTAGTTCGCATTAGTTGCATTACTTTAAACCAACTTTCCAGCTGTAAAGTGTTTCCAGAATGATTGTCTATCCGGTTCTAAATTATCGGTACAGCCAGCTGAATTCCAACAGGAAATAGTTCACTAATGAAGCGGGTCAGTATATCTGTTATGCTTATAAGCTAACCTCGTAGACTCACTACCGGAACTGAGTCACTTTTCTTCTGGCGTATCTTGTTGGTAAGCTAGGCAAAATGCTTCTCTTTCTGCGTTCTGCATGATTTCTCCTCGAGGAAAGATTACCTTGGAACGAAATTCTATGAATCCAAGAGTGTTTCTTCGATGGAGGTGCACGCTCTTGAGAGGTACACCGTGCCCAATAGGCATTCACAAAGCGTTCACTTTATATCAGATAAAGCAGTCTGGTATGTTCGTGAGGAACAACTCATGTGGCCCCGTAACGCAGTGCTATATCCGGTTAGTAGGTATATGAGGCCACATGCTAGCTGCTCTCCTTTTTCGTTTCCTGGCAAAAAATACCTTGGGGTTCTCAAAATTAGGTCACAAAGACATATTCGAGAGCACACATACGGTAGATTGGATTTGTAGACTCTTGTGAGTCTTGAAAACAAGAAAGTCACCACTAACCGTAAAACCAACAAATAACTAACCCCGGAAGAGGACGTTAGGCGCAGACAGATCCCAAGCAGAGAGGACAAGAAATAGAATGAGTAGTGCATTACGAATAAAAATCCTCTTGTGAATCAGCATTGGAAGCACTGGAAGCCGTCTGGATTGATAGAATAAGCTTGGAACTGCTTTCTTTTACTCGTATACCACTGCGGCATTATTCTTTGACTGACCGATTGATTGGTTGATAGATAGATATATTGACTCATTGAGTGAGTGAGTGAGTGAGTGAGTGAGTGAGTGAGTGAGTGAGTGAGTGAGTGAGTGAGTGAGTGAGTGAGTGAGTGAGTGAGTGAGTGAGTGGTTGCTTGATTTCCGGGTAAAGTTTTCAAACACGGAAGAATTCAGTTATAGAGGACTTATTGGTATCGGGGAATAGCGCTGTCTCAAAAACACAATTATGATGGGGACGCGCTTGATGAATCATTACTAGTCGTGCATAACCATCTCTTAATAATAGGGGAATATAAGAGTGTCAATTCAAACGACATGTCAAAAACGGGCAACTGATTTTGGCTGTTCTCCCATGTGTTCACACCAAAAAGTCGTCAAGAAGTGCATGATACCGGCTGGTGTTATTTAAAAGTATGAACAAATCCTTATCAAGATGGCTATGGTTGGTATGAACTCAGGTCAAAAAGAATTGTTTGAAGACCCCACTGTAAAAGCTGTCCTGTGCAAAACGAATAAGATTTTAGTTCATAGTCGTTGTCGTCGTCACCGTCACCGTCAACTATAACAACATCAGTTCAATGAAGCAGATGCCCTCGCCTAGAAATGTCAGCTCTGGAAATATATTGTGTGGTGTCACATACATAGTGAGAGTGATCTTTCACACAATAATACTTTGGAAAACAATATTCACATTTGTTTCAAATCCTGGTGAAATGTACCCGAGGTGTGAATTTCCAGCCCTTAAGGGATAACAGTTATATTCCCTCTTGATTCAGGAACAATTATAGTGGTTGATTCTTCGGCCCACAGTTAGTGCAGTGTCTCCATACGTTCCGGTCACCAGTTATCTGATTGGTTTATACCGACGGTCCGAAGATAATAGAAGAAATCAATCATATCTCTCACAGGGTATTATAATTGACAGTGCAACTCAAACTGAAGATGATAAAAGAATTGTATTACACAACTATTTTAGCCACGATTCTGTTTAAGGTAGGAAATTTTACACTTTCTATTCGACAGCTAAATCCACGGTTGGTTGAAAAGAGACATTTCACAATGAAATACCTGCATGATCTGTAACTTCCACAACAAAGTTACACCCAAGTACGTTTCAAAGAATTCTCCTGCTCTTTATAGTGAATTCCGAAGGAGTTTGACGTAAGCTTGTTCATTTGATGGGTAACATTTCTTTCCAATGAAGAATTAAAGGAGTCCGTCATGAACACCGCATGCAGCCTTAAGCTTCTCAGATATCTGGATTGTAAGCAATTTCATCAGTGTTACACCATGAAAAATCGGCATCTGGTAAATACTTAGGAAAACTCTAACAATCAGTTATATACTATGGACAGCAACACTATCGCTTGGAACGATGGGAATTTGAACCATGTGTTGTCATCAGTGTGTTAAATTGTCGGGCAATCCGAATCCGCACGTAGTTGCTGCCACGTTGGGTGTGATAGGTGAATTAGTACTGAATACCGATTGTGTAATACGAACTGATGATCGTAGCTGCGTTAGCTCTTCCTAAAAAAAAATACCGGGCTTATTTTTCCAGATGAAATTCCTACAGAGATTGGTTACTGTTTTCCGCACCTTGTTGTCTGTTCATTTTCTTGGTTTCGCCTGTTCAGGAGGACACATTTATATTTTCGTGAAACAGTTTTGGAGATGTCATATCTGGTGAAACTGGCCCCAGCAGGATGATGAAGGAATCACCGTTGAGGTGGGGGGGGGCGAGATACCTATCCAGTAGTTCACATTGTACTGAGGAAGCCTAATAACAAAGAACAACAGGATTCAGCAAAAGAAATTATTGTCCGAGTAGGCCAGTCGTATTAGGTGATAAAGCCGTTTTACGGTTGTGGCCGAAATGCTTGTATGGGATATGCACAGTTCACCTTCAAGCCAACTTTAGCTGAGTGGGACAAAAAATGGTGCACTTCCAAATATCATGTAATAGAATCATGCCCTAATTCTGGTGTGAAAGTGCACAACGTTCTTCCATATGAGGTAAGGAGGATAATGGTTTTGGGCAACTTTAAGAATAGTGTGCTATTCCAAGCAAATATAATGGGATCTCCCCACTGTCATGTCAAATGAAACATGAAACGGCCTATATGCAGCAAACACAGCTGAAGAATGTGGTGTACGAGAGACGGTGATAAGTCTGCCGCAAATACCAACTTAACCTGCAGATGGGCGTATTTCTGCGTAAAATTTGGTTTTCAAGTAGAGCATGAGGTTGATGGAAACTCGAGGACTATACGTACCTGACGGTTTCCAAGAGTAGTCGAACCGGTAGTGGGTTGTCAAAGAGTTTTCAGTAGCCTTAAGAGTCGTGTGGTCTGTCAAGCAAGCAAAATTGCACGATCTTTTCAAGTGCGCTATCCAAATATTTGATGAATGTTAAAATAGGCCAAGAAATCCAGAGGGTTCCAGAACAGGTTTACTGTCAGCCGTGAGAAGACTGAGCGTTGTATGCTTACGAGACGGTGTTTAAACTTCAGAACCATGTCAATCGAGTGTGATGACTGATGGCGTACCGGCGTTCTACCGGAACAGAGAATGCACTAAAATCAGCTGACTCACTGCGTCGTAGAAAACTAAACTGGAAAACCCTAAACTATACCAAGAAAAGGACTGTTCAGTTGAAACTCTTTGAGAAAAACTTCAAACTTAACATATCTCACACGACACCAAGGACTGGCTCATTGTGACATGAAAGCAAATGTAAAACAGTACTGCCAGAGTATGCGGAGTGCAGCGTGCCAATTTCTGTGACTTCACGTTACTATTTCAGGAAATTATGTTGTCTGTCTTTATCGCAATATTTTCGTCTTACATGTGGGACGACGGCACCACCTGTGCCACAAAATTCGCCTGAATGACGAACGAACAACGCAGCACAAATTTGGAGGCTGAAATATTATCAATGGGTTTTAATTTTAATTTTTGTTGTTTGACCTCAGGCTTAGAAAGGTAAGCAACTTCAACACGAAAATCTTAGTGCAAAATCCAGATGGTTCTTTGATACTCTGGCGAGACAGATGTCACAAAAACAGTTATCGGGTCGGTAGTCGAAATCGAAAATTCAGATGTAAAAATTGGAGTTAGGTAGGTAATCCACGGTGAGTGTGGTGTCATCGACAGCTCTTTGGTAGGAACTGCAGCAGCACCTTTGAAGTTCGTTCTTACGTCAGTACAACGTCTAAACTTTAGCGTGCGCTGAGCCGAGATAAAGGTAACTTTTTAGTCTCTCGCTTTAACTGGTTTATTGTCCAAAGCACACATCTCACAAATTGCTTCTTCAGTCTCCTATAACCGCTGGATGGATCTTGGGTGATGGAACATCGAGAAATCTGCTGCAATTTGTCAGCCGGTGCAAACGTAGTGGCATAACATTTAACACCGGCACCAGTCTCAGTTCCGTGCCGTGCACATTTCCCCGAGGGAGGATGATTAATGTTTTGGATAACCCTGAAGCGTTCAGCTAACCATATGTCGATTGTTTTTTTGTCCATAGTATGACAGCGTCAGGCATATACTGATTAGAAAGTGGAACAAGCTTACCTCAACCCCAGATTTTCACATTTGGCAGGTGAACCGACTGGTACGCTGGTGACACGCAAACCCAATTCTACTGAGGCAGGCGCATGTGGTACACAGGGTCCAGGCTGCACCAAAAATCGGTCCTGTTTGTTGGGTTTCTCGCCGGTTTGTTAGCCTTCCACTAGCTGAGTTTATTGGAATTTCGGTTCATGGGTTTTTGCCCGGCCAAAATTTGTTTAAGAAAGCTGGAATCCCAGTGGGAGCTACTCAATTCGTTTGGTCCGAAATTCTTTTTTTGTTTTTCGTGGGTGTTTCAGAAACTTGTTTCTGGTTTCGGGCCGCTGCATTTGTCGTATCTTGGATTTTTTCAGCGAACGTCAAGTCCTACTATTGAATCAAGGCGGATATAGATGGGTCATTCTCATCAAACCAACCTCTCTCCTCTGTTCCTTCTTTAGTCAAACAGTATCCACAGAAAATGCTCGGATGTGTGTTTGTATTCAAGCCCACTGGCTTTCGGGTATGATTCCGACTCCGTTATCCACCAGCTCTTCCACTAAAGCCACGCAAAACCTCGATGTAATATTTAAGCTTCTCAGTTTTGTTGCATCCTGAGTGAGTTCCCTCTTGGCCCAGGACATAGCAAGTGCGGCACAAACTTTGGCATGCAAAGGAGAAATGCCAGTATTGCGTTTGGATCCAAGTATCGCTTTTGTGAACAGTACATAGCTGAGATCACTATTCTGCGCAACTATATGGTCCACTATGTGCCCGTGTCCGCTCCTCGGATGAGTACACGTGGTAAGAGACGCCCGCCCGACAGTCAACCACGTGCTCATTTTTGAAGCTGCCTACGCTGCACATATCAGGGACCTTCCACTGCTGTCGTTCACTGAACAGATTCCAAACGGATCCAAAATCATCTTCCACGTCTCACAGTTTTGCCAACCCAAGCATTAAAAGCGCCCAACAGAAGGAGCGATGCAGATCTCAGTGAGTTCGACAGCGAATCGCCCTCATTATCTAAGTGTGATACTAATGGAACGGAAGCAACGTTAGGTGTGACAAGCCCTGCTTTCGACGGACGGAATCGGATGGCCATCAATTTTGACTTGGTGCAGTTCGGCTGACCATTATTCTGATTTATGTGATCTGCAACTGCGATTCCGCCACCGTGTTCATGTTGGCTTTCTCATGTTGCTCCACTCCAGTAGAAGATACAACCAGAACCGGCTTCTCGTAGCTATCTTTGATCGGCCAGTCACACTTCACTGAGTGCAGCGAGGTCTGTCTCGTCGCGTTCGAGTTCTTTTGCTACAAGAGGAGTTTGTCTTTCAGGCCTGTCTACTCCCTTCTGCTCCAGGAGAGTATTTAAGTTTCCAAGTTTCAGATTCCAAGTCATAAAAGATTCACTCTCCTTTTTTTCGCTGTTTGCGTCCTACGCATAGAGCTGGAGCTTCTTGACTGCTAAGCAGGGAAATAAGGGCTCTTTTCGGGCACCCTATCCCAAGCTTTTGATCTCAGGGACTGCCCCGTGAGGCAATAAGAGACTGACCTACCCATGAAATGAAAGGGGGAGGACATGGAAGTTTGGGTGCACACAGCAAGCACTTTGAGGAGCACCAGACTCTTGATTTTTGGAAGTATTTTTACCCTGGTGGATAAGGTGTCAGCAGTCACTGTCAAACCTCGGGTGTTTGAAGTGTTAGGACAGAATCTTTCTAACGTCTCCACTCTCGGGAGAAAGGGATATCGCTGCTTCCATAAGTATGAAGATCCATGTTGCCAGGAGGAAATGGCTTACTGTTCTCACACTCCTGTCTTACCGAACAGTACCACTGTATCCGCAGACCACCTCTGATATGATTTCTGGTAGCAAGTACTTTTTAATGTTTGTCAGACTGTTGCCCATGGGCCTTACGGAACTGAGCTCAGGGTTATTGCAAAACAGATACAGGACAAGTTGGAAGGTTTAGGTCGGAATATATATATATATATATATATATATATATATATATCATAGACTGACGTGATATAGGCAGTTAGTTTTCCTGTTCAAGTACACACAAAAATTGCCAATGCATGCACCACGCATGCAACGAATAATAGGTGCGATGTAACGACTCACAGAAACATATGGGCAAACTTTAGCCCATCTGTTGTTGTTGTTGTTGATGACCAGAACTTCCCATCATAGCACAACTTCTTCCGATATAACTTGCTGCACACCTCCTTCAGGCCATGTAGCCATCAAGCCAGCTAAGTGGATTTGTATCGTGAGAGGAGGACCATGTAAAAGACTCGCGACCGCCCCCTGTTGCCAAAACACGTTGTGTCACAGCTGTTCGACTCCACTGAGAGTCGGACTCCCGCCACCTCGTGGCGATTTCCACTACATTTTTGGGAGCCCGAGCATACAGCATATATGATTTCAAGGATTATGCAGGAAAGTCTTGGTGATTTTCTCATTAGTTCGCCCATAGCAGATGAGTTCATTCAGTTTTTTTGAAGTGTGCCAAAGATTTTAATCGGTTCTTAAATTTACTAAAGTAGGACTTTTGGGGCAGAATCAACTGCTACTGGACGTTGATTTGAGGTACAGGAGCTCATATATAATGTGGCCACTGACAGAATCAAGTTTCCACATGCGTAGCACAGATGTTTTTCTGAATCTTCAAATGTTCTTTACAATGCTGTGGGCTCAGATTCAAATAACTGATGGAAATGAATTCTGTTTGTGTTGTTGATTTCAGTTATCTGTTAAATGAAATTGGACTGACGCCTAGCATAAAACTGAACATAAGTAAAAAGAGAATACAGTCAAGAAGCAGTTGATTTGAGCTGTTTGAAAGCAGAGTTCTTCGCCCCATAACTTGAAAAAGATAACGTACAAACATGTGTAGATCGAAATAAAAGCCACTCCCCTGGGAAGTCAAAAACAAGTATTCGCCATCAACCACAACCTTGTGTACAATATATCAGAACAAGACTTTAACTATGGAGAGGCCAACTATTTCTCTCCTGCGTAATGTACTCTCACATTTTGCCGGATATACCCCTATAGACAGGGAAACTCTGCCCTTCGAGAAATTCGGTTCTTTACAGCGAATGACCTTTATTAAGGCTCTGCGCTGTATCCCCAACAGACTTCAGAAAGTTGTTAACGAAGTAACTAATCAGCCGCCGAAAGCGGTTATTGAAGGGGCTGTCGCAGGTGTGGTGCAAAAAAATGCGTTCTGTTGTTTGAATAAGAACGGAGGAATTAGGTCCCACCTAATCCTCAAAATGTCCAAATTCTCAGTCCTGACCTACAATCCATCCCTACAATCAACGATATATATGGGGTGATGTTATCACAATCTCAAGTGTGGGAGCTCATAACTTATGTTCTTTAAACCCCTTGAATATGACTGCTGAGCCATTTACTCAATTTGCTGCAGTTTGCTGCAAACTTTACGCTTTAAGTTTAGCTGAGATCACGTCGTAGAGCAGTGGTATTTTGATCAGCAGTCTTGTTGTAAAACAGCAAACACTGGATAAGAAGGGCGGTAGCTCATGATAACGCTTTCAAAGTGTGCTTTGCGGATGGGTTCCGAATATGTGGAGACTGAAGATGGAGCTAACTTCACCAGACCAGGGAAGACAGAGATGTTTAGTTCAGTTCTTCCTGTTGGCCTCACTAGACTCATCAAAGCAGGAGCTTGGTGAAATGACGTTGTTCACCTCCCCACATATGAGCGGTTTACGACTGCGACCGACTGGGCTGCAATCCATAGTCTTCTTGGCCTGATGAGGTCAGAGTGGAATGGGGCACACGATGCGCGCTAGCAACATATTGGTTGCCAGGTGCATCATGAAAAGTGTACCGGGAACGAACAGGGACAAGTAACTCCATGCCAATGAGTAAAGATTGGAAAATCTCCTAACAGTTGGGGCACTCACTGAAAGTATTCGAACAGTTGGATGTGGCACGCGACGACTACGGCTATATGACCGTGGTCTCATCGTAGGTGTTCAGAGACAACCTGGTGATCCGTTTCGCTAAGGTCACTGAACCTATCTCTGGAGACCCGCACTGGCGAAGTAATAGTTTGGAAATAGTGTTACTGTTGTACCAATGGTACTGTTGATTGTACACAAAACCCTATTCGTAATAATCATTTGCCCGTGTTTTCTGCGAAACGCTGGATTTTGAGGAGTTTTAATAAAATAGAAAGAGACAACGAAATTAGGAAATCAGAAAGTGGAATTTTGTAGAATGAGAAACACGGATTATTATTTTTTTTCGAGGGGGAGGGCAGAACCGCAGAAAAAGCCTGATTTTTATTGGATTACCCAGTCAATTTTCAGCACCTCACATTCCGCAGAAGCAGATCCTGAGTCAAACAGAACTAGACGCCTAAGTTCACAGTTATGATGCACCTCTTGGGGATGAATCGTCGGACCCTCGTGTTATTTATTATGAGACAGTTGCAGAAGCACCTTCGGTTACTGAGAACGACGAAGTGAACACAGGAGGCAAGCTCCGGTTCCCCATATTCTGACAGAACTGTGCATCCCGAATGATCTCATAAGTACCTCTAATTTTACCAACGGGAACTGAGAAAAATCCGACAGAATTGAGCTGGATAACATGGCACATCTATTGTGATGTCAACTAGGCGTTAACTAGATTCATCGGCTGACAAAAAAACAAGGATTTTCCCCGTACAACGAATGTATGGCCACTGACGGTAACGCTAGGTGCAATTCTGAACCACAAAGTGTCCCACGGGACCGCGTTGGTCCGTTTTCCTTCGAATTCGTAATTATCGTTTTACCCAAGTGGATGTAAATAGACCAAAACCGGTTTCAAATCACTGCCTGCCGAGTCGCGGGACATACGTTAAAATGTAGCAGACTGTATACAGAAAGCAACAACCAACGATTTCACAAAAATACAAGTGTATGTGCACAATTGCACATACTATTACTGAAGCTGTTCGACGGCCCACGAAAGGTTTCACCATTCTGGAAGCTCATCAGGTAGACACAGTCCCCGAGTTCCCGTCAACCTCATGTTCTATTTGAACACCAAATTGTAGGCCATTGTAGAGATACACTTAATTTGCAAGTTGATGCTAACATAATTTACAGGTGTTTATGAAAATCATACTTACATTTATCTTATATTTATATCGTATTTATACATATTCAAAATGTCGCAAACCTACTTCAAAGGAATTGTTTCAAAGCACTGTGCAAATGCACAGCATCTTACTTATTTTGAATGCATCTCCGCCACTTAACTTTTGACTGAATTTCAGACAGCCCGGGGAGCGAACAACGTGACACAGGAGTAAGCTCAGACAATCCCTTCACCTGACCTGTGTTAGAAAACCTTTCAAAAGTATTAAGGACCGCCTTCCGTGCATCATTAAGGCAACAATCTTCAAAAGTCTCATAGAATTGGTACTGGCTGAAACTACACAAAAAGCCTTTTCGGTAAGACCCATTGATTGGTGGCAGTCGTAGCGACTAGTTTCATTGATCGGGCAGGGCCTAATCCTCAACATTGCTTACTACCAGCCATTGATCATCTGAAGATTGTTCATCAGTCTCCTTTCTCCAGAGTGTACGGTGCTTCCAGCCTAGAGCTGACAAGTCTATTTCATTCTCAAATGAAGCAGTCATTGCATCGAATTATTTTTTCAGTTCATGGCTCAGAATATAGTCCACTGATTCCAAGACATACTTGGCGAATCATTAGTTCAGACATCTGAGCCTTGTCGTTGGAATTCTCGGAACCAAATGAACCGATTTCTTTGGGGGTCGGTTCTACCTAATAAACAGAACCTTTCACCATCCGCACCGGCTAGGACCGGGAACTACAAAATAAGTTGTTTGATGTACTCCGCGTTTCTTTGTGAGTGCGAAGTACCATAGATATATTGTGTACCCGAACCCAACAACCAAACGAATACATCACTTCTTCCGCTCATTCGTTCGGGTGGCCACATGATCCGACCCGATTCGGTCATCATCTTGCACCGGCGGTAACCCAGTTAAGCGAAATGCAGGATTGTCTAAATGGCAAACAATGAATCTGCACAATCCATGACCTTTGTTTTTTATCATGCGCGAACCGAATAAACGTGACAGCAACTTAGTTGTCACAGTCGCCAAGACAAGAAACTAGTTCCCATTAAAAACCACTTCAAAAGGTTGGAAACTATCACAAGACACCCAACAAGAAAGTAAAGTAGAACTATGTATTTTGAACCCGTTGAATAAATTAGTCTATCCTAAATAAACAGTGTACCCTAATCAAGCGATATTATAATCCTAAGGAACGCAACTATGCTATGCAGTGTTAGTAAAATCGTCTGTTTTGAATATTATTTCATGAAACTTTATGATATTCTACCCTTCTAATGGAAGATCACCCCCAATGAAGTGAAAAAGTTAGGCGATAGCTGGAGGTGTGGTTTACCCTTACTGTAGTTAAGATTTTTTTTATTTTGTTGACTGTAGATTAGGTGGTTGTTGATCTGTTCGCCGGTTTGCTTGACAGTTATGTCGAAGGCGTTTCGTGATGACATAATCAGTGCACCCTGATCTGATCTACAGCCAGTTAACGCACCCAATCTACCAATCTTTCGATATATTGATTTTATTTTACGGATGGCAAATCTGGGTAGGTCCTTTCTCTTCCTTTTTCTCCGCAACCCCTGATTGTCCTTTCGGTATGCAAGGTGCGGTTAGGTATTTAAAGTTTTCCACAGGTTGTGGTCGGTTTTTTTAATTTCATTTTATACACCCAGCAATCCACATTACTTGCGGTTAACCTGTGAGAAATGGTTAGTATGAATAAGATCAGGAGGTTGTCAATTGCTTGCTTTCTGGCGGAGAAGGTATGCCTCACTACGCTCCATAATTACAGTAAAGTTTGACGCCACGGCTTTTATATCATGCAAGCTGTCAGCTCTAAGACATTTCCTTGTTCGCACGATGCTGTTGTGTCCTGTAACAGGTGCATTTGCATCCGATTGGCTTTAGAGAAAAAAAACTAACGCCTAATACAAGAGTTACCTTCTACTATTTTTTGTTGTCTGTGCATTCGAGAGCCAGAGTTTGAAGCGCTCAGCGACCACTAGCCATAAAAGCACAGCCATTTGCTCATCCTCCTCACTCCTAGCCTTCAGAAGTGATTTGATCCAATTAAGACTGAATGGCGTTCGGACTGGTTGGGTAGACATCAAAGTAGACATCAAAAGCACTAGAGCACCGGAAGTGTGAAATAAATTAACCGAAGACAAAGCGTGCGATACTGTATTGAGTGTGCAGTCTTCGGTGGCATGCGTACCAAGAGGTAAACCAAGCAGTCGAGCAGGCTTCATAAGTACAATGGATATTTTCAAAATTTTGTGGTGAAACCATTCTTTGCTAGAAAACTCTGACCCCAGGAAATACACCACCTTTCGCGTAGCAAACCGATCGGGAAGCGGGTAGTTTCGTTTGCTTCCTGAGTGCTTCTTATCATCAGAAAAGACTGTCACTCCTCTTTTACAATGGCATCAAATTTCGGAACTTTCTGGCCATCCATTGACATACCATACGTTGGAGCTTATCAATTTTGTCGAAACTTATGTGGGTCTTTCTTCTTTTTGATTTTGGATCCTGGTTGCGCAAAAGGACACAACCATGCCACGGGGGAGGGGTATAGCACCAGCAGCCAACTCAAAACCATAATTTCGTGCATGGTCTGTTTCTAGCTTCGGTACTGATGATTTTTGCAATTGTATCTGTCAGGCAGCTTTCAGCCACCATTTTGCTCCACGTTACTTATCTGCTGAAGTGACTCTGTAGGAGGTCGGTTCTATCCCAATGCCCAAGGGTACAGGGTGCAAACCTGTTTTGATGCAGCCTAGTACAATGCCTAGGAAGTGTCTGGACGGTCTAATAACAAGCTCACTTGTTAGGTGCCTTATGCTTTGTCCAATAACAGCCACAACTGAATCGCTTGCAAGTAACTTCCTTATAGGAAGGACATTTATGATCACAGCCACGCCACAGATGTTGACCTCATTCTAGGTCAGGCGCATCAATCGTGCGTTCCTGAAACAGCAAATGGCTAATCAAACGTACCCACACGTCGATGCTTGCAGCGTCTGTAATTCCGTGACCTTTAAGGACACAAAACAACCAGAAAATTCCCACATATGAGGAGAGACGAAACTGACCCCGGACGGTGAATAGGAGTGGGAAAACATGTGAAAGGGGTGCAATCAATCGTTACTCATTCAAAAGTCAATAATTCGACTTTTTCTACTTGAACGGGGATGAGAAGCAGATCCGACCGACTTCAACCAGCTTGACAATACTTACGGGACTGAAGAGTCTGGTGCCAAAGCACTGCTCTTAGGATTACAACGACTGAGTGCTTTGGGGTGTGTTGGACAACACGAATAATGTTACATGCCATTATGCCGAAACAACCTCTCGTTTTACTATATAGGCAATTCCCAATCCTGTTTAAGTCCGAGTTAATCAAACTGTTGATCAGCCACTAGTGGTCGAACTGTTGTGTTCAAACTACTAACTTTGAGGTCGCGGGTTCGAAACCCCCTACTAGAGTTTCATGTGATGCGCACTGCTGATGATTCCTAATAAGGGTGAAACAGCTGTACAGTGCTTCCTGGCTTTTCAGAATAGACTGGCTCCACTTACACGACGAAATCTCGATTGAAAATTCCCAATCTATCAAATCACAATCAGAGGGTAGGAAAATCACTGTCAGAGAATCCAAACTGGAGTACAAGGATGGAGTGCTTTGTTAAAAATTACAAGCAGAAAGTAATTTGAGTGATGCAGTGGTCTCAAGTGGCCTCTCTCAAGAGACCTTCTGAAGAAAGGCTATCCTTGGTAACATCACAACAGCATTCCCTGTCAGGTTCGAGTTAATATGAAATTCTGCTAGGTACAAGCCACTCCATTGCGATGCCTTCCTTTAACGGCGGACTACTGCATTCTTAAAGAAAAAGGCTCAAGTTAAAGTGAGCTGTAATGCTGTGTGGCTGCACCGATCTCCACATCCACTAGAGCCATGGTTCTCAGATGAATATGGACCCTTCACCTCTTTCCATTTAGATCGGACTTTTATACCTCCCCCTACGCGTTTTTCAGACCCAGATCAGTGCATGCTGAATGGTACGAAAACCGATCAGAAGTAGTGATTAGAAGTGGCTTGCTACTGTGGAGCTAAATCACCTTTCGGCGATTTTTCATCAACCTTATAAGTAGTATATTAGTGTTGTCGATTTGCAGATGTTTTGTAGACATAACGCAGAAGAAAGATGCCACTTTACTTCTGTAGAAAGAGGTACCAGTTAGCAGGGCACATGCAAGGCTTTTATCTGGCTGGTTACGGGGAAAGCGAAGAACCACCCGAAAGGTTTACTGCACGTCACTTGCAGCCCCTAACTGGCTATGTTCCATTGCGTTGTTCTGCATTCTTTTTCCAAAATTCGACTTGCAAATGCATGCAGGCACAAACAAAGCCAAGGCATGGATGGCTAGCCCTGCTCGTTCAGAATAAATAGTGCACAGATTTCCAACTTCGTAATGCAAACCTGAATTTTTTCAGAAAACTGGATGACGCCTGTATGGAAGTAAGTTACGATGAGAGTGATTTTATAGCTTGGATCATTTTGCCAGTCGCAGTTTATAGTTGAACATGATGACGAAATTCAAACAAGTTTGCGGTTTCATGGGCTCAGGTGCAAAGTTTCCTGTAAGGATAATCGGAGCATCGATTCTGTCTACCATACCTAGCAGTATTTTGACCAACTGTACATCTTGTGACGCTAACCAGCCTGGAACAACCCACTCCTCCACAGAGACCTGTTGATATGCATTCTGTCACACAGAACTACTTCCATGAACACCCGCGCACAATCGGTAATGTCACATTCGGTTCGCGCTGAGTCGCGTGTGAAACCAACTGAACGCCCTGTACCGGGTGTAAACCCGAAGGAAGAAGGAGGCAGTTCCAACTGGTGGCCGACAACTATCATATTCAAGTGGGTACAAATGAACAGTTAGGCTTCACAGTGCATGGAAAGGGCCATCGGGTGGTCGGCTCCACCCAAAAGACGCATCCTAGGCACGCAGACATGGCTAGCCAGTGCCAGCCACCATTCATCTAGGTCTTTACAGCGATGCTCAAAGAGAGTCACTTCTAGTACCGTTGTAGACTTAACGCTCGGGCACGTCCGGGATGGCAGGAATGTCCGGGATGTTAGTGCACGTCTCTTGCAGACAGATACACGAAGTACACATAAATAGAAAGCAATAGGACATTGCAAAACTGCTAAACAGACGTATAATAGACTATATCCAATTCCACAAGCTTGGCCTTAACATCAGGAAATTTTTCCATGTGACGGGAGCAGCAGTAAAATAACCAGACAGAGACTAACACATCAGACCAGTGCATCAGTGGAGAAATAAACAGACAAAATACCAACATCTGCTTTGTGATAGAAAGAACGAACAACCTCTCAGACCAAGAACCCTCAGTTTATTTCAGATCACGCCCGAATGGGTAGCAGAATGTGACAGCTCCTCCACCGAGCCGGTTACTAACCCTTCAGAGCTCTTCGCTTTTTGGTCACTCGTTACGGTATCGGTAGTCTGGTTTTGCGTAGGCTGGTTGCCACGGCAACCGGCGCCGATTTTGCTATTTCGGGCGTTGGACATCGTGGATAGTTACGCCCCAGGGCTTGTAAACGTGTTTGTGCCTCATGCGTACGCGGCGTGTGACCCCGAGACGTGTGGTGGGAATACACATGACTAGGGTTACGCGTACAAAGTGTGCAGTCGATCATGTTCACAACATTCTGCCATTTCATTCGTGGACTAAATCACTAACTACGGCGAAAAGGCGAAACGAGTCTTACAGCGCCAACACACCTAAATGAACTCTCCTCGTCAAACGAAGAGAAACTTAAGTAGGTGTCGGGAGAAAAACAGGAAAATGACAAAATTAGTAGGACTGAATCCCAGGTGGTTCGGATGAATCGGAGTGCCTCAGGTGAATTGGACCAACAAGCCGTACTCCAGCTGTTGCTGCCTATTCTCTCCTGAACTCTTTCATTCAGACGTGACAAGTATTTTTAAGGCCTCTGTTGTAGAATTCACTAGTGTAAACCGAAGTATTAATCAAGTTTATGGGAAGAGTAACTGAAATGTGTCAACGGCCCCATGGTCAGCCTGTGACATACTTCATGCACGTAGCCTGCAGCTTTGAAATTATGGTACCCATCAGCGAGCATTCTAGAGGTTTTCACCACAAGACATGTTTTAGCACTGAAAATCAGAAACACTTCTTCATGCCTACCCAGTCTAATATCAACAAAATCCCTTTGAAAAGGGGGGAACACATATAATCTTCGGCTTCCTTGTCAGCAGCGTTCCCCTAAGAAAATATCCTGCGATATCTTGACAACCGTACCAAATAAAAAGTGTGACGGTTTTTGTGCATCACATCCAGTTCAAGAATATCATAAAGGAGAGCTTCAGCTGGGATTCAGCTGAGTCTCCCGTGAAAGTCAAACTGGTTTGCAAACGAGCATATTTGGTGAACTA